>OZ017738.1:330155564-330428064 GCA_963969285.1 Odontomyia ornata | reverse complement strand
ATCATAGCTCATGACGCAGTCTAGTAAAAATACCTCAAATGCCCAAAATATCACACTTGGCGAATATAATATCAAGGTGTGGGTGAGTTTGTGTATTTAGACGTGAAAATAGCGAGAACCGGTAATGTAAGATACGAAATATGCCAAAGAATACAGCTCGCAAATAAAATATTTTGTTCAGTTTTGACGATTTTGAAGTCCATCTGCATACACACGAAGACAAAGCTCCAGGTATAGAAATCTGTATTAAGACCTATGCTATGCTATGAGCGTGAAACACTGATCCTAACCCAAGAATCCACAAACATATTCAACACCTTCGAGCGTCGGGTCCTGGGGCAAATATTCGGAGCTAAACTAGACCGAGACCAATAGCGGATTCGATACAACCATAAGCTGTATGAAATGTTTGTCCAACTGGGGGTCTCAATGATTGTAAAACTGCGGAAGCTGTAATAAGCTGGACACGTGAATCGTATGGACGAATAACGGATACCCAAAAAGGTATTTGTTGGGAGAACTGAAGGTCGGAGACCAGTGAGGAAGCCCAGGATACGCTGGTCTGACTTGGTCGCCGTAGACAGTTCATCATTGCTCGGGTCTCGAAATAGAAGGTCGTGGTTAATGGACTGAGATAGAATTATGTGCCAGTTGCAGGAAGCAGAGGTAACGTGGCATATGGTAGCATTTACACCACTGTACGTAATTGTGACATTACCTGTGTTGAATTTAACTGTCACTCTGCATACTTGTACTCGACATAGTCTATGAATAAAGCTCTAATCTTCAACAACTCCGATTGTCTTCAATACAAAGTTGATTAATCATATCATCTCTAACAAAGTTGAGCAAGCTTTGGCTTCAGAGGTGCATATTTCTTGACATGTTACTCAAAAGACCAGCCTCCATATTTTTTCAGATTTTAGGCTCAAGAATGTCTAATTGCGAGGGAAATGACACTAGTTTTCCATACTTTTTACCTCAGAGCAAGAAGGAGATGGAGGGACAGTCCCATAAAATGTATATGGGAAGAGATGAGAGCCACATTTCGTGTCGGACTGTCAAGTTGGTTCTCTTGGACTCTCTTTCGTGTCGTCACGTCAAATTTGATCTTGGTTCATGCTCCAAGTACAACAGTGCATTTGGGAAAATTGACCTATAGGGGCTTTTTCAAACAATTTCAAAATCACAAATTGTTTCATTTTTGCATATCGTATATATAGAATATTAACATAAATAGATATAATATAGATTGTAGCCGAAAATATTTTATTATTAAGATGGCAGATAAGAATTACTAATGTTGGATTTCAAATCGCTGCTCAACGAAAGCCTTCACTCCGCTAAATTGTGTCTCAAGCCTGATTGAAATAGGAGGAAGTTGGTATTTTTAATTTTATGATAAACTCAGTTTCACGTTGTCTATTCATCTGTCAAAAAATAAGACATTGTTGAACTCTTTCCTACCCAAGATTGGTTTCTTTTTTTCCAAATTCAAAAGCGCTATATCTAATCAATCTTTATAAACTTTACAAATACGAATCAAACTTTAAAATATGGAAAAAAAACAAAACTTTAATGGCCTACATTCCTCTCTAAATTTCAGCAATATTCAATCAAAAAATTCGTTACAGACAACACCAAATTTTATTAAAAGAAAATTCATTATTTAAAATAGGATCAGAAATCAACCAAGAGTACAACAAAATGTAGACTATTTAAAAGTGTATGAACCTAATTCTAATGAAATTTCATCAAAAAAATGTTACCTTATCCTGATGTTATCCTATGGCAATATATGTAACCTAGAATTTCAAATTTAACTCAAGTTCTAATCGAATTTCTTAGCCACTATATGAACCATCTGATTGTATTTATAACATTTCTAATAAGAAAATTCAGTTAACTGGGTCAAATAAGCTACCTATTATTAAAACTAAAACGGCATGAATTTTAATTTAATTTAAAGTTATTTCAAATGAAACCATTATATTTTTGAATTCAAAATTCAAACATAAAAAATGATATATTGTTTACTTTTGCTGGCTGCAACGTTATACTCTTTGACGGAAGTTGTGCTTTCACCGTCAGTGGGGGTATTTTCAGGAAGGTTTCTTGCGTGTAGCCTCTCCATTTCTTAGTGCTCTGAGCTTTTTGCCTCTCTTGGACCTCCTTTATAAATTGACTCCTGCGATACGAGACCTACGTATCCAGCTGATGTTATGGACTTGAAAAAAATTTTGCTCGTCCCCTGTTAGGGGAAAATATTTAATATCAAGTTCACAATGTGGGACCAACCATGAGCAAATTTTTCTTTAACTCATGCATTTCTTCGAAATAGTATACAGTACCATGCAAATCGCTGCTAAAAGAATTATTAGAGCCGCGCTCCTAAGATAAAGCAACTGGCAACACGAAAAATGTCTTCGCATCTCACTATTCATAAAACATGCAGATAAGACAGGAGAGAGCAGCTGGCTAACACATATTCACCTTTAATCTTAAAGAATTTCAGTCATGCTACACAAGTCTCAATCTCGATGAATCATTTAAATTTTCAACAGTCTATGCATATCGTCTTGATGGACACTAAAGCGGTCGGAATGAATTCGAATTTCCCGACTTAAGCTGTTTTGCTGATTACTATTCATACGACGCAAAACAGAATTTGGTTGGAAAATATTTTCAAGTGCTGGCAATCATCATCAGCCTTGGGAAATAAACTGTGACAATCGACGAATGGGAATCTCATCCTTTTCAAGTTTCAACCACAGAATAGAACACAAATGTTCAATTGTATGAATATGGAGACGCTTGTGTGGATATTTCTTTCCCCATTTTGAATCAAGGAACGTTAAAAACAAACTGCAATGTATCTGAAGCGCCAACTGCACGATATACCACAACATATGGTTTAGGATGCAGAAGATGTTCTAATGATATTCGGAAATCGGTCATAGACTCGTGGCCTGGAGCAGCAACATTTTCAGACTTTCATCTTTGCTTGAATGTAAACGTGGCTGCATTTGGCATCGTGATCTATTTTCATGCGTTCATCAATCACAACTTCCACATGTGTCTAGAAATGTTGACTGTAAAATTTTTCATGCAAGCATCGAAGCCAATGTATAAAATTTAATCCAAACATGCCACCTACGAAAGTCGTTGAAATCCTATTAACCATCATAGGGAAATCATGTAACGGGTGAAGAACATGTACTAATATATTTACACTTGATAAAAAATATTCAAGTACTATATTAAAACACTTTAAAGTCCACGGCGGCAGAAACCTAAGCAGTTATGTGCTGTGTGAAATGTAAATCTGATTTGGATTTTTGTCTTCCTTAATAGCGACATTGTTCTGGGGGAAAACTTCTGTCTGGGAAAAATACGCATAGGCCGTTTTGCCATGGACTTGGGGTGGGTGATTTTGTACTACAAAGTTGGATAACAGATTAAACTTGCATACCGTTCCACATATCTTGATTTTATTTGCCGGACATAGAAGTATCTGAATGGCTGCTTTTCATGCGTTATTAAATTACACTGTACTACAAATTTAAATTTATCCTGTCTACATAAAACTGTGTGATTATGAATCGATAGAAGGTGCTTAATTCATGTATCAAAACCAGAATTGTCCATCACATACCGTTTTTGTAGTAAACACGTTTCCTAATTCAATAGTCTTAATTTATAGAAAACACAGGGACTAAAATAATCTTTGTATCCGTTTCCTTTGTAGATGTCTGATAACACACCAGCAATATTTTTGGCTAGCATACTTTTTCATCGTTCTCTGAAACACTTCAAACATATAGATGTCCTGGTGAAACCTTTCCATATGCTTGTCATATTTCGAGCTAAAGTTTCAGGAAAGAATTATTTATGTGAATCCAAAAACTTTAATAGTATTATTTTAATGACATATTGCAACATTTCACCATGTGATCAATAACGTCTTCATAGTTTTGAGCTTTCCAAAGAAATGTTACACTGATTTGAATGTCAGCCAGCCTGTTTCTGACAATTCTATGTCTAGTATTCATTGCTTAGAGATGTGTTTTTAGGGTTTCGTACTAAAATACAAAACCCCATTGCAATCACGATCTGTGTCCATCTGACCATCCGTATGTCACAGCAGTTTTTCTCCGAAACTGTAGAAACTATAGCCATGGAACTTTGTGGAAAGGTCAGAAGTGGTAACTTCTTGGTATTTCAAGAGTGGAAAGAAAGGGGTATAAGGGGGTCCCTTCAAAACATTTTTCCACCGTTGGTAGTCAAGTAGAATGTGGCTGGGGAGGTCTTAATGATATCTATCCAAAATAAGTCTTAAAAGTGCCTTATCAGTACCGTGGGGGTAGAGGAAGGGGAAATGTTCGAACTTTTCGCGTACCCCCCTCGCAATTGGACACCTTTCATCCGAAAAGTCTGAAAAACATCATGAATATAGACCTTTATGAAAAAACTACGTAAGAAGTCGAAATTCGTCCAACTTTGGTAGTAATACCCGTAGTATAATTCATCAATTTTACATTTTCTGGAATAAGATCACAACGGTGCCTTTAAGTTCAACAAAATTCAGGATTCAAATGGCTTTTTATAAGATTGACCTTTCCGGAAAGTTTCACAAAGATCAAATAGTATTTAACGAGGTTATAGCGGTTTGGATTTTCCTGCATTAGCATGGAACAATATGCGCTATATTACCAAGGAAATATATGGCTATGGAACAATATGCGCTTTTCACCGACTCAGACACTACATTTTTGCTAGGATTTGCATGAAAGTTTCAAGAATGATAGGTATCAGCTAAGATATATATACATATATATATATATATATATATATATATATATATATATATATATATATATATATATATATATATATATATAGATATATATATATATATATATATATAGATATATATATATATATATGTATATATATATATATATATATATATATATATATATATATATATATATACATATATATAATTATGAGTTATTTTTCTCAAACTTAAACGTTTAAGGTACATGCTTTTAAAACTTGGGCCAATTTAATGAATGACTAAAGATGAGTACCTAAAGTTAATAGAATAGAAGGGCTTTGTAACCATTTTAGGGTTCGAAAAAAATTCTCTGATGCTGTGAATCGATGATTTCAATAATCAACCCAATACTTGTTTAAAAAATCGTCCAAACTCATCCAAAAGATGCAAAATTTCGTTCATAAGCATATAACAATCGCGATGATGTCCCATGTTAAATAATTTTTATGAATACTCGGCTCATTGAACATATACAAGTAAATCACTTTTCCTTAAATTTTCATGAAAATCCGAACAAAATAAGAGTGCATTAGTCAATTTAAAATATACGAGTATATTAACTATCATTATGTGTTATTGTTTTTGTAATTCCATGCATCTGAAATGGCGATAACTCACTTGATTACGATTGGATCCCATGAAAGTTTGTAGGCATAAGAGTCTTATATAAACTTACATAAATATAAAAATTTAAGAAGTTTAAGGGCATCGTTTCGATTTTTGGGGAATGTAAAATTTCAAATCATACTATTACTAACCGAGTTGTATGAGCTTTTATTTCTGAGGTTGTGATAACCTCGATTCCGCGGATCGATATTTCGCCGAGATCTGTCACCCCTATATTTAAATGTCCCAACCAGTGGATATGGTTGTGTGACAGCCCTCTACACCCTACGCCACTGACGTCGACGGGTGGGAAACAAAAAAGAGAGACGTACGGAGCTGCTGAATAAGTGATAATTTAGCATGTTTTTTTAGAGAAAATCGGTTAATTAATGTACTAACTCGATATCAAACTGTCTATAGAACACCGCCAACTCAAGTTAGAAACCGGTAAGCGCTTGGAATACCTTGAATCATCAATTTCCATGAACAGCGTGATAAATCAACAAGTTGCCAACAGGTTTCGAATCCGCAACTTGCTAATCACTTCCTAGTTGGAATTACGTCGGGCGTGAAATTAATCAACCTGAAATTGTGCAGCACCCGTTTTTAATCTTTTCCAGAAAACTTTAGTCGAGTTTATTTGATGTATATTTCTCGGAAATATAGCTGTACATGTGGTGGCGTTTAGAAAAGTGAGTCTTAGCTACATTTGGGCGCGTGTCTCACTTTGTAGTGCGACGTATTGAATGATTTGCCTGCATCTCGAGGTGAAGAAGTTTTTCCCAAAATTGTAGGAAAATTGGCAGAAAATTCGAAAGTTTGCACATGGTGGAAACGACTGGCGTGAATACTCTGAGGGCGGAAAGTTGTAACATTCTGCACAAGACTAAGAAAAGACAAGTTGGGTAGACAGACCTATGCTCATGTCAGAAGGGTTTTGTACTCAACTTATAAAATGCAGTAACCAGCAACGAATAAAATCAAGAAGCATGTCAAAGACGATTTTATTGGAGAAAATGTGAAACTCGAGGATCATACTATTATTAACAAAGTTGAAAGAGTTGTGACTTCTGAGGTATTTGTTTTACTTATACCCATAGATATCTCCCTTGATAATTTTTCCAGATTTTTTAGAAACACATTTTTCATGTATTTCTCCCCCTGTGCCCCCACTGAAGCAAAAACTGTCAGTTTAAGAACTGTTTTGAAAAGCTCTCATAGAGAACTTTCAGTTGATATTCATATCGCCTACCTTTCATGAAATTTTTTTCAGGGCCCACTCCTCTGTACTGTAATCATCGATTCATGGCCTATTTTTTCGAATCATAGAATGGTTACAAAGCCCTTTTGCTAGGAGCTCTCTCCTGCCTCTTCGACTTGTTTCAATTGTATGTACTCATTTTCGTGATACCTATCATTCCTCAAATTTTCATGCAAATCCTAGCAAAGCTGTAGTGTCTAAATCGATAAAAAGCGCATATGGCTCCATAGCCATATGTTTCCATAGTACTATAGGGCATATTGTTCCATAGTAATACAGGAAAATTCAAATCGCTATAACTTTATTAAGTACTATTCGATCTTTATGAAACTTACAGAAAAGGTCAATCTTATAAATAGTCATCTGTTTGCTAAATTTTATTGAATTTAAGGGTACCGTTTGGATTTTATTCAAGAAAATATAAAATCAATAAATCATACTATTACTAACAAAGTCGAGTGAATTTTGACTTCTCATGTATTTGTTGTTGTTGTACTCATTAAGGCCTACATTCATGATTTTTTTCAGATTTTTCGGATGGAAGGTTTCCAATCGCGAGGGGGGGTACGCGAAAAGTTCGTACATTTCCCCTTCCCCTGCCCCCCTCGGTACTCAGAAGGCAATTTTAAGACTTTTTTTGAAAAGATCTCGTTGAGACCTTTCCAATGACACCCTACTCGACTACCAATTTTTTTTTGAGGGGTCACCTCCCTATACGGGGAGACCCCCTTAAACCCCTTTGAAAAATTTTTCCTCCCTTGAAATTTCAAGAGGTCACCACTTCTGACGTTTCCACAAAGTTTCATGGCTGTAGCCTCTATAGTTTCGGAGAAAAAGTGCTGTGACATACAGACGGACGGACGGACGGACGGACGGACGGACAGACGGACACAGGTCGTGATTGCAATAGGGTTTTGTATTTTAGTACAAAACCCTAAAAATCAAAAGGGAAAATGTCCGCAGAGAGTTGAATAATCATCACGTAAAGGACGGCGCTCATTTGGCAGACTGGCACCCACAAACCGACAGTCCACATTGTAACTCGTTCTCGCAAATGCAATCAGTGACAGCAGAGGTGGAAGTTTTATGAGCGAGGAACCGGATCGATTCGTTTGATGCATTATTGTCAGGGTAGATAGTTATCCCAAGTACCCATAGAGGAAATCAGTTACGAGTAAGAAAAACGTGAGTACGCTAATAACATCATCATACGGTCTGTGCCAAAAACGTTTCCCTTGATTTCAACCAAAAGAAAAAACGTAGCCATGATTGAGTAAACAATAAATAATAAAAATCTTAGACAAAAGAGACAATAAGAATCAGATTCGGTTAAAAATAAACACAATTAGGGTCGAAAAGAAAACAAAACGACGTAATAGGAAAAGTGTACATTTTTGTAGTCACAATTTTCTATATTTAAACTATCATAATTTTCTATTCCACCAAAAGATTGATGAAGCACTTTTTGCACCAATATTGCAAACTGGTTTCTCTTTTTACACTGTTCTACTGATCACTGAATATTCACAAATAATAGTATCATGTAAAGGCAATTTTTTCCTAAAATATAAATGAAAGCCATTGGCAACTTTGTCAAAGTGCATATAGGTTAGTAGAGAAATAACGACGGAAAAGGACAGCGGATACAAATACCCTAATAACTCTCTCTCTCTTTTTCTTACCTCCTACCGCGTAATCTCAAGTAAAGTCGTTGTAAATTGTTCGACGCGTTTTAAATCGGGCATTTTAATCGGTGGCTGAGTATTGTAATTCAGACAAAGTCTGCTTGCATAAGACGTGTGGTTGAAACTACTCTCCGAACTAGCTAGCTAGCCAGCAGCCACCTGGGAGTAGACTAAGTGTGTCCGCACTTGTTGAGCTCATGGGTGCAGCTTGTTGTCACGTTCCAAGAATTCACGTCTAGAACCGATGATAGGTCGTTTTAGATTTCTTTCGGGAAATCTCGAACATACGAGACGTGCTAAATCATTACAAGGAATTTGTTGCCTTTGGACTTGTAAAGACCTACGATTCCGATTTTTTGGCTTTTTGGCTCAAAGGTGTCCAGTAATGAGGAGAGGGGACACAAATATTGTTACCCTCCCGGACTCCTAATGCAAAATATGACCTATTTTCCAGATTCTGAAAGTGTTAAGACACTCGATTACATTGAATGAAAAAAAATTGTTTAGAGCCACTACGTTATAAGAGCGATCCTATTAAAAAATTTTGATATATTTGATAAGACCTAAACTTTTGAGGAACCACGACTTTTGAACTTTCACCAAATTTGAACTTTGTAGCTTCTATAGTTTCGGAACAAATTTCTTATGATGCAAGGATAGACGGACAGATGGACAGATGAACGGATAGATAGGCAGATGGGCAGACAAACGAACAAATAGGACGAGAAACTAGTAGGTTTTTGCAAAAAAATTTTTCAGAAAGCCGTAAACACCATGGAGCTAGATCCAATAACAAATAACTTAGAGGTTGTAATTCGTGAAACTAGACTAATAGTAGTAGGCTTTAACACATTCGTCAGTAAAATTGTATCAGTATCATTAAATTATATGAAATCAGCCATTTAAGTAGTTCTTCAAAATATCATTTTATTCTATAAGTTTCAATAAAATTTACCGACGTTAAAGCCATTTGAATTTCCTCCAACTACACCAATCATATACGATTTTTCTACTAGATGGGCTTTCCATCAAACCCCACACTACACTTTTAATTGAATCTTCCGCAAATTTTCAGATAAGATGAATGATTTTAGTAATATTGGATCAAAATATTGGCTTGTTAAAATGGAGTTATTTTAAAGCAAGAAATATTTATTGTGCGTGTCATAAAAGGTATTTTTGAATTAAATCTATTTATCCATATATTGTATGTTAAGTAAAAAACCCTTATGACATGAACGAAGTTCTGTCTGCTCAACTTGTTGATTGCTGCTATCATTAGTTTTCAAAAAGTAAATAATTTCTGAAACGACCGTCGGAAACTAATCTTTATTAAAAATTATCAAATCGCCGAAGCAATTGATTCAAGCAGTTTATATCGAATATCATAAAGTTTTGCTTTTGATACATGTAGAAAAGCGTCGCATCTCAGGACAACTTCAGGACCACTGGTATGGAGGCAAAGAAAACGATAAGATGAAGCCACACATACAGGGTTATCCATTTCGAGATTGGGAAAGTATAAGCCTGCTAGTTGACACTTGTCAAAATTAAATGTCATCCAAATCGTGTTTTTTTTAGTTGAATGTTTTTCATTTAGAAATATGGATCGTTTAATAGTCGAAGAATGCGTTAAAATTATTAAATTTTATTATAAAAATGGTGATTCTACTGTATCAAAATTTAGGGCTTTATGAGCCGATTACGGTCGACATAATCAACCTACACAGCAAATAATTTCGAACACAGTGAGAAAATTTGAAGCGACTGGATCATTTATTGATATTGCAAGGCCTGTGCATCATCGCAACATTCGTTCTGCTGAAAATATCGCTGTCGTTGCTCAAAGTGTGGAGGAAGACCCGAATTTGTCGATTCCTCGACGTGCTCAACATTTGGGCTTGTCTTACGGCTCATTGTGGCGGATTTTGCATTTGGATTTGCATCTCCATCCGTACAAATCCAATTTACTCAAGAACTAAAGCCTCAAGACCATACACAACGCAGAATATATGTGAATTGGGTGATTGAACAACAAGCCATAGATAACAATTTTTCGAACAAAATTTTCTTTAGTGATTAGGCTCATTTTTCGCTCAGTGGTTACGTAAATAAACAAAATTGCCGCATATGGGGCTCTCAAAATACTTGGGTAATCGCAGAAAGGCCTTTGCATCCGAAAAAAGTGGCCGTTTTGTGTGCATTATGGTCTAGTGGTGTTATTGGCCCGTATTTTTTTGAAAACGATCAAGGAAGAGCGATTACAGTCAATTCTGACCGCTATGGACGGATGTTAACCGATTATTTTTGGAAAGAAATTGAAGATTATGATCTGGAGAACATGCTGTTCCAACAGGACGGAGCAACAAGCCACACAACACAGGCTAATCGAGCACTTTTGCAAGAGAAGTTTCCAGGACGCGTAATTTCGGGATTGAGTGATGTCAATTGGCCCGCAAGATCCTGCGACGTAACACCTTTGGATTTCTTTTTATGGAGCTATGCGAAAGATCGTGTTTACGCAAACAATCCTCAAAATTTTGAGCAATTGAAAACCAATATTCGTGAAGTTATGGCCGAAATATTGCCGGAAATGTGCCGAAAAGTCATTGAAAATTACCTCAAAAGGATTGAGGCCTGTAAGAGGTCCCGTGGAGGACATTTGAATGATGTTTTGTTTCACGTACAATGGCAAGGTTCAATTATATTGAATAAAAAATTTCATTTCCATCTGAATATTTTATGTGTTTTCTTTAGCTTTACTTTCCCAAGCATAAAGTGGATAACCCTATACAATTTTTTAAAGAGCTAGTCAAGCAAGGGATCAAGATGCAAAAACCCCAGTTGCGAAACCATATCCAACAGGAAACAAAGATAAAAAAGAATATCAAACAAACGATTTCGGAAGAAATTCTTCGTATTTGTGACATGAATGACACTCAAAACTCTTTTGCAGCGCTGGAAGGACTGATAGAAGAAATGGAAACTCATATGTAATTCCAATATAGATAGTTATATAAATTTTATTCAATATTCAAAAATAAAAACAAGGAGAAGGAATCCATTTGTATTTCTGCTGATTCCTCCGAAAAATCTAGCAACAAGATAGAAAAAGTTCCGTCGGTAAATTTATTCCAACAAAGCGGAAGAGATATACTTTGGCTTTTGGCAGCTGATAAGAAAATAAGTAATTGTGAAATCAAAAGAGTAAGCGCAGAGAATTTAACTATTAATATAGAATTAAAAAATTGACCTCAAGTCAGTCAAAGATGTTCTGAATTAGAAGCAAGTTCCACACTGTGCCTATATCTCAAAAAAAAAAAAAAAATAAATATATATATACCTTCTGTTAAGGGGTCAAGACTGCAAAGAGGACATGGTCGATTTCCTTCAAGTGCTCAAAGAAGCTGTACTAAAAATTGAGCTCAATTCAGTTAAGAGCTTTGCAACTAGGAAATCGACCATGAAGAGCAAAATTTACAAATTTCCAAAGAAGGCAGACAAAGTGCCCTTCAAAAATAACGTACTTGAATTCAGAGTGGTGAGGTAGGAGCACCTCCAGAAAAGAAACGTTAACCAGTGTTGCTTCTTCTTCTTCTTGGTAGCCCTACAGCCCCTCTTGGGCCTTCGCTTCCTGCAAATAGCGCCTCTAACAGTCTCGGTCCATTGACCGCATCTTCCGATTTTGAAATTCGAGCAACGATAAACTATCTTCATCAACCGAGTCAGACCCACGTTTCCTCGGTTCCTCCACTGCTCCCCGGCCTTCAGTTCCCCCAACGAATACCTTCTTGGGTATCCGTTGTTCGTCCATACGATTCATGTGGCCAGCCCATTGCAGCTTCCGCAGTCTGACAATCGTTGGGACTTCAGTCTCGTCGAAAATTTCATACAGCTCATGGTTGCATCGAATTCACCTTTCTTCACCCTCTAGTTTTGCTCTAAATATTCGCCTCAGGGCCCGCCACTCATAGGCATTCAATATATTTGCGGCTGCTTGGGTTAGGATCCATGTTTCACACACAAAGCATAACACAGGTCTTATGACCGATTTGTATACTTGGAGCTTTGTTTTCCTATTTATGTAGCTGGTCTTCAAGATCGTCAAAACTGAGTAAAATATTTTATTTGTGAGTTGTATTCTTTGGCGTACTTCGGCTATTTCATTGCCGGTTCTTGTTATTTGGCCGCCTAGATACACAAATGACTCACATTTTTGATATTGTATTCGCCAAGTGTGATATTTTGCGTGCTTGAGGTATTTTTCCTCGACTGCGTCATGATTTGTAGCCCTACTAGTTTTGCTTCGCTATCGACTTTCAGGGAGAGTTTTTTGGCAGTTGTTAATGACCGTGACAAAATGTCGATACTGTCCGCATAGGCTACTACTTGACTCGACTTGTATAGTAATGTGCCTCGCGTATCGATATGCAGCTTCCTTATGATGTGCTCTAGAGCCAAATTGAATAGCAATGGAGCCAGCCCATCTCCCTATTTAGTCCGATATTTGTGTCAAAGGCATCGATGAATTGGTTATTGATGCGGACATCAACGTGATTGCCATTTTGGTAAAATGGACTAATTTGGCTAAAATACAAATTATTTGGTGCAGTTAGTTATTATCAATACTATTGTATGCTTGCCTAAAGTCAACCAGTGTTGCTGCTGTCAACGATTTGTTTATCCAGCTGCCAACTAGGCCATGCACTATCGGTGCATAAAATATAAAGAAACTTATGCCTCCGGTGAGTGTAGATTGGCTCAAATGATGCATAAAGAAAAATTATACTGTTTTGACTGCATTGTAACTAGTTCGTCATCCAGCACCATATACAGGATGCCCCCGATTCCAACATTCATAAGTTAAATTTATTTCAAAATTATCCAGCTTTGTCAAGACCGGGGTATCATTTGCACTGTTCACTAGAGGACCAGCAGAAAGTACTATAAATAATGTATCTAGGAACAATAAATTGCTTCGTAACATCTACCAACAACTTAATTCTTTATCGGAAAGAATCAATAAACATATCTCAAAAATAAATTTTGTTTTTCAACGTTCAAATCTTTCAAATGCCTCAAAATAACTTGCCATCGAGCCACATTTCCATGGATGCACTTCATCTCATCTCGATCCATGTCAACTTTATTGTTGCACTACATCATTTCATTTTCATTATTAAGCAAAAAACTGACATCATGCTTCTAACTGAAACCCACCTCGATTCCTAGCAGCACTCAGTAACGTGTAATGATTTTAAATTTGTAAGGAACTATAAAACAAACGGTGATAGGGGAAGTGGTACCGGCATATTCGCACGAAGACCCTCTCGTTTCCAACATATTGATAAAATTGAATTCAGAAACTTTAAATTTCTTGAACAGACCGTCACTGAACGTTCTCAAATTCAAGCAAGAGTTCGATTCCTTGTTTATTATAGTGTTGCAGGCAATCTTATTACTTAGCATACATCATGGCTGAACGCCAACAATAATCCATGAGATGTATTCTAGAAATCATGGTTACCACAAAATCAGATTGAATGCAGGTACAATTTATATGGAACAGAGTTCCCAACATACCCTGGGACAAATTCATATTTGAACCTTCACATTGCTGACACAAGACGTGTTATGTTGGAAAATTATTTGTGGCCAGAATTGGATGAACATGACATCTGCGATATGTGGTTTCAACTGGACAGTGCCACTAGCCACATACCACGCCTCACAATGGATTTATTGAAATTTATTGATTCCCCTGAATGAAAAACCTTATATTTATTATATATATATATATATATATATATATATATATATATATATATATATATATATATATATATGTATATATATATATATATACATATATATATATATATATATATATATATATATATACATATATATATATATATATATATATATATATATATATATATATATATATTTATATTTATATATATATAGATATATATATATATATATATATATATATATATATATATATATATATGTATATATATATATATATATATATATATATACATATATATATATATATATATATATATATATATATATATATATATATATATACATATATATATATAAATATATATCAATATATATATATATATATATATATATATATATATATATATATATATATATATATATATATTATGTATATATTAATATTATTACGGGCGGAGTTGAGAGGCATCGACATAAGCTCACCTCTAACACTGCCATACCAGTCGTGTTATGCGTTAAACGAAATAATACAGAGCCGCATTCGATTAAGTTTTTGTTTAAGAATATGGATTTGATTGTATTCATAATGTTTAAATGCACTTCTAGTGATAATTTAAACACAAAAAACCAATACCGGTGGAGGGATAGGCTTCCGTTCAACTATACGCCACATCAGATCCCGCAATAACCGATCAATAACATAATTCGTTAGAAATGTTTTGAACCACTGGCCCGACATCATTCATATCAGGATTAAAAATTGTAGCAAATTAGAGCCTCTTTTGGGCCCTTTGATATTGTTGGAGTATCTGATTATCAAGATCGAATTTGTCGACACTCCAAGAAGTGATATGATCAGTATCATGCTTTGGCTATGTGTCCGTCCACCCAACTGCGATACGCGCTGATTTTAACCAGCACGTATCATAACTGAATTGGCCTATAGTCGTTCCGAAGAATCACTCGAACTAAATCTCGTTGCCGTCAACGAGAGTCGAACCAGGAACCTTCGGCTCACGAGATGAGTGCTCTAACGACTACACCACAAGGACCACTCATATCAAGAACAAGGAGTATATCGCCACATACCCAAATGCTACCTCATCAAGTAAGGAAGACGATAGAAACGATAAGTTTAATTTGGGTTTTAGTCTTTAACGACCGTTCTTTGTGATGTACGATTCCATTTAACAAATGTGCCGTTGTTTTTATGCGGTATTTGGGTTCATTGGAAAAAGTGATAATTTTATCAGAATTTTGTAATTAAATAAAAACTCCGAGAATTGCGTATGCAGAAAATGTGTCAGCGTTCGCAGTGTATCGTGCCCAAATTAATAAACTAATGTTGCGAATTCCAGCATGCCGGCATTCTCCCAATCACAACTTCAAATTGCCGCCGTAACATCTCCACCTACTTTTGGGCGCATATAGCCTTTTCCTCGGTATATTTTTTTATTTTATTAACATTTAACAATTTCCCGACCATTTCCATTTCCCCATCATCTTAATCCTACCCTTTTACCTTATTTTTAATCACAAAAAAATAAAATAATAATCTTCACTTTCCCACTAACCAAACTCCATTCATTACTTCCCATTAACAAAGTTTCAATCCATACCTTTTCCCTCACAAAACCGAATTCCTTCCTTCATACTATCTAATTTTATTCATTAGCTCCCACTAACAAATTTTTATTTATTATACAAACAAAATTCATCCACGCTTCCCTACTAACAAATTTCATTTCCATACCCATTAAGAAAGGGAGCATCGTTGAAGTTGCTAATTCCATGAATGAGAGATCAACAAAAGGTGGCTCCGGTGGTAGCGTCGTGGATTCTCGACCAGGGGGGTCCGCTGGGACCCTGAGTTTAAGTTTTCCCAAGCGCAGGAAAACACTTTTTTGGGATATCGACAAAAGCAATCGTTCCCATATATATATGACGATTTGCGTGGAAACCATTTCGCCAAGAAAAGTTCTTTGTAAATATTTTCAACATTTGGACCATATTGATATAACACACTACCCAGCACGTCAGCTTTTATAGTTTTTATAGATATTTCATACAATAACGTGAAAAATGACCTAGTTCATTTGTTGTATTCCAGCATTCAAAAAAAAAAAGAATTCTTAAGCATCTACCTATCACTAACGGGCAAGAAAATAAAATAATCAGCATTGTTTATTTCTACAATTTTGAGTTCGGCTTTTAAATGACTGGCAATCCGGGAAAGTGGGATCAATGTTTTATCGACCTAAATCTACAAAAAACGTTTAAATCACATTAGTGGCCGACATTTTATTCATTTTATTAAATTTAATTTATAGCCAGGAATTTTTAAAGCAACGTTTTCAGTGCCCCCGTCTCCAGTTGCAGAGCACTCGGCATCATTGGAAGGAGTGAGTAATTTTTTTATCATCCTCTTATATTATATATTAAAAATAAATTTTTAGTATCCATTTTTTATCGTTAATCAAAGAAAATTGGGCTTTGAGTGTTTGAAAAATTTTCTTTACTTTCGCTAACAATTTTCTTGTTATAATCAATACGGTCTTCTCATTGATTTGGATTTTTTTTGTATATTGAATTGTTTCGTTTCTTGCAATAAAATGGCCCGTACATATTAAGACAAAAATTTTTCAATTCTCAATATGACCTCCCCCTTTTCCTGCTTTTTCCCTTTGTGTTAGGTTTTATATGTAGGGTGGCTCAGCACGAGCAGAGGGTGTCCCGGAAGACCCACGATACGACTGAGCGCAAGCCGGCCTCAGTATGCCACCCCGTGTTACGCACCCCTCTGCTGAAACTTAATGTCTGCAACTGCGGTGATATCGCGGTTGTTACACTACCCCCGAAAAAGCAGCGTAAACATAAAAAGCAGCCAACTCCTAACAAGGATATTATAAAGACTCCAGTCGAAAACTTTCAAATAGGTTTGGAAATCATGATGTAGTACCTTATACGTAGGCTAAAGCAGCTCCCATAAATATTACACCTTCAGTAAGAAAATGAAGTTCAAAATAGAAAGAGAACTATTTCGGATCCATCTACCAAATGCCAATCAGCTAAAAAAAAGAAAAATCAGAAGAACTTATGAATATCTCTACACCTGACAAGAAAGGCAAACTAGCAGAATATACCAAGAGTGTTGTCCGCTAAAATTGATGAAATACAAGAGCACTATGAAGGAGTTATCAAGAACTCTAAATCCAGAAAGCAAGGAATACTAGAGCAACCGGGTAGACCATCAACTAAAAAGAAGGGAAAACCAAATAAACAGTGCTCACAAAATGAAACATAAAAAGAAGAAAGATTTGTTCAACATACTGCAGGAAAATCTATATCGTTGAATATGTGCGAAAGATAATCATAATTCTACTACGGATACACATCCACCAACAAATGCTAGCATTGCAGATGAGCAGGATGTCTTTAGATGTTTAATATCACCTGGTGATTTAATGAATCTTTCAGAAAGTATGGGAAAAGAATTCTTGCCTTATACAATGGAACGATACGAAATACTACTGTGACCAAAAAATAAGGTGACATTTGAATTTAAACTGCGCGCGTCGAAGAATTTGGAGAACTATTTTTTTTAGGTTGGTAGTACTGTCAGTGATATCTATGTCAAATATACATGTCAAAATATTCATTAGTGTTTGAGATACGCGTCGTTTTGTGAGCTGCTAAAAGTGAGTTTTTCGTTTTTTGCGATGTTGAAATTTGTTGATTTGCATTAAATTTTCTTTGCGGGATAAATTTTCTGCAGCAGATACGTTGAAGATGGGGCAAAAAGCCTTTGGTGATGAGGCTTTGTCTAAAAAAAATGTTTACAAGTGGTATAGTGAGTTCGAAGCCGGCCGTGATGGTGTCGAAGACGAAGAGCGTCCTGGGTGACCATCAACCTCTTCTCTTCTTCGATTATCGTGGTGTTGTGCATTATGAATTCCTTCCGCCGGGCCAAACAGTCAACAAGGAATATTATTTGAATGTTATGCGTCGCTTGCGTAACGCTATTCGCCTAAAAAGGCCGGAATTGTGGAAAGACAATTCTTGGTTTTTACACCACGAAAATGCACCACCCCATACTGCACTCGTAATTCGTGATCATTTCGCCAAAAACTCAACCCGTATTGTTCCGCAACCACCGTATTCACCTGATCTGGCACCGTGCAACTTCTGGCTGTTCAGCAAGCCCAAAAGACCACTATTTCGACATGTAAATTTGACATAGATGTCACTGACACTACTATTAACCTAAAAAAAAATAATTCTCCAAATCCTTTGACGGACGCAGTTTAAATTCAAATGCCACCTTATATTTTGGTCACAGTAGTATGACTAGCTCACATCATACGTTGATGGTGTTCAAACACGCTCCATCTTGAAGGTCGCACCATGCCATCAGTTGTTTGGGGACATTATAAAGATAGATGCAGCATTCGCCTACTCAATCCGTAAATATTTATTCAACAAATCGACGTAATGAATGCTAGTAAACAAATCCTTCTGACGCTGCAAACTGTTAGAGAAGGCATTCAGCCAATTCAGCCGTGATCAGTGTGATCGCCACCAGAGTGGTTGAAGATTGAGTGGTAATCACGTCTAGTTAGAGTAGAAACACTCTGCTGAAATGGAAAGAACTACTCCAAAGAGGTGGCCAAACCCAAGACAAAGAACTCTGTCGGAGAACAGTGAAGTGGCTCTTTGAGGCGAAAGTATTTAAGAGCGCGCCGGAAGACGCGATCGTGAAAAAGACGGAAGGTTGTTGACAAGATAGTGGTGGAGGATTGGAAAACAAGGCAGATTCAGTAAGTAAAGGCTGAACGAAGGCATCGGGGGAAAAAGTCGAAGAACTAGCGACAAGTGATCAACGTTGTATACGGAGGGTCGCGTAGTGGTAAAAGAATTATCAGAATCGTCGACGGAAGCAACAAATAAGGAGCCCTTTTGTTCTTCGTAGAGCAGTAAGGCAATTGATTAATTACTTCTTTTTATTTTGTTTATTGCAATCTTTTAGTTTTTTCTATTCGCATAAATTAAATTTTAGGTTGTAACGGGGGTGACTCGGGAGTAAACTCACAAATAAAATTAAAGTTGAGTGTTAGTATTCGGAGGAGGTGTGCAAAAGGGCACCGGTAGAGTGTATTAAATTCTCAGGATAGTAATTTTTTGGGTAAAGTAAGAAAGGGTCGAAATAATTCTCGCAGTGTAGGTTGACTCTGTTGATTTGCATCGTGGAAAGTGAATTAAATGTTACGTACTGCCAGAAAGTGAAACCAGTAAGCCGTATTCTCGCTTTCCGGCTTATTGGGGCCTTGGTGGACAAGCGAGTGAAGCCCCACTCCCGTACCGGCCAAACTTAACCGGATCCTCCAAATATATTCTTCATTAACGTATAGAATACCTCAATTGCCCTAGAAAAAAAACTCGAATTATTTGATTAATGTTTATTTAAATTTCTGAAATTTTCTTTATAATATGAACAGATCTGCATTGCTCAGTCCAGTTCAGAACGACTAGATTCTGTAAGTTCTCGTAAAGACCTTTCATTTCTTATCTATATCGGCTACCATTCGTAAAAAAAATGTTTTGGGGGGTTACTTTTATACAGAGGGGACCTTCCTTAAAACCCTTGTATGTATAGCGAAATTTTGTTTGTTCTGTTTCATAACTGTAGCTGTTCTAGTTTTCGAGAGAAATTGCTGTGACGCACGGACGGATAGATGGTCAGACAAATCACGAAGCAATTGCAAAACTCCGAAAATAGATACTCTTTTTGCAGAGCTAACTTATTACTATTGAATTATTCGATGTTTATTGCTTACATCGCTCTTATAACTACACATACGAGTATAATTATATCTTATAATGCAATGCATTTACTTGTGTAACAGCGTTTTACATGGCATAAAAACGAATAGAATAGGATAAAAGCTTGTTCAGCATGATTTGTAGGAGAGCAACTTAAATGCAATTTTGAAGACGACAATGTGCAAAATTAGACTGTCTGAATTCGTTGAGTCCATGATTTAAGCTCCACTCCGTTTTGGCACTTTAAATATATTAGCAAGTGAAGTCAGCACATTAGTCACCCAAAAAGTTGATGCGTAAGTAGTAAAATCAACTTCTTAACACTTTGTATAGGACTTAAGGGCCAGTAAATCCGAAATTTCAGTTTGCATAGAATTGTCCACTTATGTGGAGATAAACGTCAGCGCACATACTCGTACACAATAAGATGACCAACAAAGAGTCGGAAGTGGACACTTAACCTTCTTTCATATGAAGGTCGTATGAAAAATTCCAGATTAATTAAATTTTTGAACATTCATTTAGAATGAAACGGCGCTTGTACTTCGAATTCTATTTACAATTCATTGTTTTAATATGCAAATAAAAATCCCATAATAAAGAAAACTACTCATAGTAAGTTCTATCAAGCGACATAGTTAACAAAGGGTCTTAGTAAGGCGGATTATCGATCGACTGTGTAAAAGATATAGGTCACGAAAGAAAATAGTTAACTTGATACTCTTAATTCTATAATATCTTTCATCAAATAACTAACTACATAAACTTAGATCCCTCAAACATTGTGAGTAGTCCATAAATATGAGCTTTGGTTACGTGTGATGCTAGATGTTATGTTTAAACCGTTTGTTGAGTTGCTTAGTTTTCTATTATGTTACGAATAATTACGATGTTATTCATTAACCACTACAATAATTACCACGAAAGGGCGCAAACGATTTAAACTACATTCAGAACTGGGCTCTTACAGCTCATTGTGGGTCTCCTTACAAAAGCTTGCGTGTTTAACTGCAGAATTTCGGACCATTGAATACTAAGAATAATATTTCACATAATTTAATGATGAACCTCTTCTTAGAATAAATCGAAACAGTGTTGAAAACTGGTGATATTTACCGCCAATAACGAAAGATATTTATTTGGTTGGTATAAATTAAATTTTCCTGTGGATTTATTAGCTCTAAGCTGCTAAAACCAACATGGATATTGGACGCTGGTCTTGACATTTTTATATCACTGGCATATATTCTCTTGAATAAATAGGGTTTTATTGACTCCTATACAAACAAATGATGTACAGCTCACTCTGCCATGAAATCGAACAACATGTGCCACTTACATACCCCAAAATGTTTTTGTCGCATTATGTTCAACACTACCCCCACATATCACTTTCAAAATCATTGTCCGGCTTTAATTAATACTCACCTGGGATATTCTGAGTGAACACCCACGAGCGCAACGCCAGCTTCTTCGTTGCATGCAGACGAAATTTGTTCTCGATTTCCAGCGCAGGGTGTTTTCATCGAGCCAGGAATCGACAACGTGGAGACCGGTTTTCGGAGCTTCATATTTAACACAAACACATAGAAGAGAAAGTGATAAAAAAGAAGAAAATATGTTATTATTTATGATTTTGTCATTCTACAATAAATGGATTCGGTTATTATTTTGCAGAAGGCATTCATTTCTAGTTGGTAAAAATGAGAATAATATCATGCAATCTACTACAAGCAATTATCCTGCCCGTTCGTTACAGTATGTTAGGTAACAAAACACATACGAGCCAATCCTTAGAATTACATCAAGCTAACAACATGCTTCTGATGAGGCTACTTGCAAGCACATTTAACTGCATTGTGCATCTGGTAAATGTTTTCGTCACAATGCTTGTGTTTAAGCAAATCCTTGTTGTGAAGTAATTGCTTCTTGTTTTGCATTGTTTCGCAGAAAGCGATTAGTAATTTATTCAACCATTCTACAGTAAGTTGGTGTTTTCTTTCTATTTTGCAACATTCCTCAATTGCGTTGGTATGCTACGACATAAATTAAAAATGAGTGAAATTGATTGTGACATATGAGCGATGTGTGATTTAACATTTGCTACAGGTAATTCTGAATATCAGAATCATTTTGGATGATTTCAGATTCAATTTCGTATAACTATAGACAAGTTCCTAAGGATAAAGAGTTATTTTTTAAAATTAATTTATTATTATGTTATTTGATGAATTTTTTTGTTAAAACTTAAACATAAGAAATTAATATGCAAATTTTTTAGATGTTTCGACTTGTGACTGATTTTATCTTTTCTTCTTCGTAGCACTACAGTCCCTCTTGGGCCTTCACTTCCTGCAAATAGCGCCTCCAACTGTCTCGGTCCATTGACCGCGTCCTGCAATTTAGATATCCGAGCAGCGATGAACTATCTTCGGCGACCGAATCAGACCAACGTTTCATCGGTTCCCCCACTGGTCTCCACCCTGCACTTCTCCCAATGAATACCTTTTTGGGTAGCTGTTGTTCATTCATACGTTTCTTTGTTAATAGAGCAGTTTGCCCCGCAAAGTACTCGAGAAATTAGCCAATGCCCCCAGAAAATTCATCGGCAACGCGTATGCTGTTTGGCGGTAATATTATGCCACAAACATTTTGCATAGTCCACGTAGCGATACCCAGCAGATATCGGTCATCCCTACACGATTTCAATCAAGTGGCAAGTATTGAATGCAGATGTCTGACGTTTGCTACATGTGGAAGGAAATACGGGTTAAAGACTATGGCTGATATGCGTTTGTGTGCGAGCGTAGTTATCAATGGGGATAAAGTTATTGGTTGGAGATTTTCTGTCATAGAATCAAATCCAACCTCCGTTTGTGCGAATTATGTGGATTTGATAGCAGCGTCTTGTCGGTGGACGCGATGTATGGTGTTCCGCAATCGATAATTTTTTCATACTCGTTCGGATTGTTAAATATCATGGAATTTTTGAAGGAACGCGTGGAAGGGATTATGATGAGCTGGACGTTGGCGGCAATGGAGAACACCCTGGTAGTCGTCTAAGCCGTGTCGATTATGTCAACTCTCAGTTATCACGCGTTATATTAGTCGGCTCCTACTACATTCATTTCCCAGAAAATAAGGTTGGATTTTGCTATTCAATCGAGAAGAGTTGTGTAAAGTTCGTAAAGATACGAGAATTGGTGAATTGAGAAATAAAGCCGAATACAACCACCACGTGGCTACGATTCCGTAGTGAATATACCACATTGCGCAGTTCTGCTACAGCCTTAGGTCCCAATAGAATTTAGTGTTTATCTCTCATTTGTCACCAACGACATAAAACCTGTAAACGCTACAATGTGGGGCGAATGAACCTAGTTGGTAATTTCAGTGACGCCATTGTTATGGCCCGTCGAGAATCAATGGCTACAAGCGTTTATAGAAAAGACGTAAGACGATTTGATTCATGTGGACAGGGCGATTATTATTCATATGCTGAAAGGAAGGAAGATACATCAGGACAAATTCATGAAATACTTGTTAAGTCGGATGCCTCAACAAAAAGGAATTCAGCTCGTCTTTGGAGTCCAGTCCATCAATTCTGATAAACCTGTCTTCAGTTACTCCACGTGAACCTACAGTACCTTCGCAAACCGTGAAGCAGTAAAAGCTGTACAAGGTTTGATTTATTTTAAGGATATCATTACTTCAAGATCTAAAGCAAATGTTCCCCGCAGGGGGAATGCCGGTCGACAAGAGCACTCTTGGAGGCTAGCATTTTTTGGGGAGTTCCGCCCCCACGTACCCGAGGAAATTCCCGCAGGGAGAATGCCGGTCGACAAGAGCACTCTTGGAGGCTAGCATTCTTTGGGGAGCGCCGCCCCCACGGACCCGAGGATATGGGTGATGCCGTGAGGTTCCCTCCTGGGATGACAGGTAACGACTCTGATTGCATCTGGACTACGCTTTGGACAACGAACTGGAATTGACGCTTTGGGCTGGGGGATGTGATGGTTTGAACCTAGTTGCTTTGCACAGTAGCGCCGAGGTGAAACTCGTGTGTGAACGGCTCCAATTCAACTATCATACCGTCTTCGTCCCGGTAAAACCTTTGCACGTTGGAAGCTCGCACCATTGGGTTGGTGGTGTAGGTTCGGTTGAGACGGACTCCCGATTAGCGCTGGTCTGGCTCTGAGCGCTTGTCCCCATAAGGGCTTGTGCCAAACCTCGCATGGCCTCCCTGCTCTGCAAAGATAACCATGGGACCAAAAAGGCGACTACACACACGAACGGAGATAGCGGCTCCGAGAGGGGACCCAACAAAACTGGAGCAAACAAAATCAAAAGACCACAAATACCCAGAAAAAGAAACGAAAAATAATAACGACGACGCAACCAGCGGTTGCAGGCACGATGTCAACAGTACATCGCGAGCGGTACTTACAGCGACAAAAACGAAGACTAACACAACGACAGTGAAGGCGCACAAAAAACAGAGAATAGCAGACAGTGTGGTTCAGACTGAGATTCCTGCGGCGTTCGGGCGCAGCAAAAAAATGATGCGAACGCGCGAGCGTCCTATAAAGGAGAAGCGGGAAACTCTGCAGGACACTTTAGGTGTTCGAGCGGTGGGAAATAATATAAAGAGCACCGAAAATTCGATTGTCACTGCTGCGATCGTTACCGAAGCGACCGATGCAAGGGTCGCAAATCCCGACATTGCAACGAAAAATCCAGAAGCCAACGAGGAGATTACGGCACTAAAAGCAAAGAGTGACCAGACACCGCGTGAATGCACCGCTGACCTTGCAAATGTGGCGGAAGTACTGCACTCGGAAACGGAACGCGATACCCTCTCCCAAGGATGGTTGCAAGGTACAATTGCGGCCCAGCGATACGAAGAAGAAAGACTACTCCGAAAAGCGGGAGATTTTCTGAAAAGAATACAAGCTGCATGCGACTCCCCAAATATCAGCAAAGCAGCAAAGGCAAGGCTCCTTGAACTAGAAGAGCTCCTAGATCGTATAGGGCACTATCGGAGGAGCTGGTTAAGGGCCGAAGACGAAGAGAAGGCTAAAGAGGCGCTTTGGGCAAAATCTAAAGGCAACACGCAGATAGCTCCCCCATTAAAAGTCAATAAAAGAATGGCGTCTAGCCCAATCGAAGGAGATCGGGATAAAAGAAGGAAGTGAGAGGCCTTTCATGGGCGTGGAGCACCAGATAAGGGGTTCCAGACAGTGCTTACAAAAGGAGCGAAGAAAGCCGCAAAGAAACTCCTTCAAAAAAAGCCAGAAAGTAAAGTTCGTACGGACGCCCAACTAGAAAAAGGACCTGATGCAAAACGGGAGAGGCAGAAGCCCCGACGAAGACCCCGGCAGCAGGCACTGCTCGTAAAGCCCCAAGATGGCCGATCCTACGTGGAGGTACTGCGGGACATCAGGGCAAACGTAAGCCCCGAAGACACCAATACTACCATTAAAGTAGCACGACCAAACCCGGTCGGGCCACATACTGGTCGAATTCGGAGCAGAGACCGGCAATAAAGAAGCATTCTGTGACGCAGTAAAGAAAAACCTAGGCAAAAGCGCAACTATAGCCCCGCTCGAACCGATGGCAACGATCGAAATACGGGACATTGACTGCGTGACGGATCTGGCCGAGGTAGAAGAGACCATCAAAAGGAGTTCCCGGGTGTGGAAAGGATCAAAGCGAGACTGACACTAGAAAACAACAGGGGACAACGCATGGCCATAGTTGACTTGACCGAAAGGGACGCCGAACAATTCCTGAACAAGGGCAAAGTACGAATTGGGTGGGTTGTCTGTAGGATACGGCGAAGAGCAACGCATCTTCAATGTTTCAAATGGCTTGGTTATGATCACTCCGCACAAGTATGCAAAGGACCCGAAAGGAGCTCCCTATGTTACAAATGTGGTGAAATGGGACATTAAAGAAAGGAGTGTACGAAGGAGGCACACTGTATTCTTTGCAAGGATGCTGATCCAAGACCGGATTTTGGACACGTCTTGGGATCAGAAAAATGTCTAGTGTTCCAGGAAGTCCTAGCCAAGGCAAATTCAGAGCTTTGATGACCCGCATCCTTCAGCTAAACCTACACCGGAGTTCAACCGCCCAAAATCTGCTTAAGCAGTTTGCGAGGGACATGAAAGCCGACTTCTTGCTACTGAGTGGGCAACACCATAATAAAAGTCCTGCATTATGGTATTCTGACGAAAATGGTACTGCCGCCATCTGGGTTCGGAACAGTGACTTTCAAGCGGAGAGTTGTGGACGGGGGGATGGTTTTGTGCGGGTTCAGTGCTCAGGGACCACCTTCTTTAGTGTGTACCTAACGCTTAACGAATCGATGTCATCTTTCCAAGCCAAGCTTAATGCTTTGGAGGGCGCTGTCCCGAACGCAGAGGGCAAAGTGCCCATTCGGGGCGACTTCAACGCTAAAGCAACCGAATGAGGCATGCCTCAGATGGATCCGCGGGGAAAACGAATCCTGGAAATGGCGGCCGGGACAGCCCTCCTCGTACCAAACTCCG
Organism: Odontomyia ornata; assembly: GCA_963969285.1. Classification (NCBI taxonomy): domain Eukaryota; kingdom Metazoa; phylum Arthropoda; class Insecta; order Diptera; family Stratiomyidae; genus Odontomyia; species Odontomyia ornata. The sequence continues at coordinate 330,401,541 of OZ017738.1, read as the reverse complement.
GAAATACGCCGACTTTCCGCCGTATTAGCTGTGGGGGAACCATACCGGACGTGACATTCGCCTCGGAGTCCTTAGTACGGAGGAAACACAACTGGAAAGTATTAGAGGACTACTCAGCCAGTGATCATCTGTGCATTCTGCTTGAGATAAGTGATGCTGTCTCCCGACGTCCTTGCTCTCGGCCTTCTACATCTGGATGGAACATCGGAAGGATGGACGCCGAGAGGTTCGTCAAGGTTCTCACAGCAGGTGAGCCGCTGCAGAGAGCCTCGGAGGGGACGGAAGAACTCGCAGCTCAAGACGTGGCGAACTCTACTATGAGCATCATTACGACTGCTTGCTGCGCTTCTATGCCCCCGGCAAGCCTCTAGTGTACTGGTGGTCAACTGAAATCGCTGAAAAGCGAAGGGAGGGTCACAAGCTTCAACGTGAGGCTCAACGGGCGCGGAACCGTAACGAGGCATGCAACCAGGTGGCAGAATATAATTCGGCCAGGAAATGCCTTCGCAAACTGATCAACAATAATAAAGCTCGCTGCTGGCAAGACCTAGTGGACACTGTGAACAAGGATCCGTGGGGCCTTGGCTACAAGCTGGTCATGGGGAAACTTGGTACCCTACGGAAGCCTTGTATACATGACGCGGAAAAGATGGACGCGATAGTGCAGGGACTCTTCCCCGCCCATCCCGTCCGTGTCGACGCTGTCCATGGTGAAACAGCAGTACAGTGCTCACTCTTTACACAGCTGGAACTGGAGGAGGCAGTCCTCTCCTTGAAAGCGAGGAAGGCTCCAGGTCCAGATGGTGTTCCAGCTGAGGTGTTGCGGCTCGTCTATCACCATTGTCCTGACTTGCTGCTCAGCACATTCAACGCTTGCCCCCGCTTGCCTTGACGCGATTCGTGCTGCTGGGGACCTATCTCCTCAGCAGTACGGCTTTAGAGTAGGACGTTCTACCATTGATGCGATTGCAGAGGTGATGAACGTGATCCAAAGGACTGAGGCATATAGTCGCACCAAGCGACGGATCGTCCTGTTGGTGACACTCGACGTCAGGAATGCCTTCAACTCCGCTAGATGGGTGGATATTCTAGACACGCTGGAAAACTCTATTCAAGTTCCAGAATATCTAATGCGGCTTTTGAGGAACTACCTAAAGGACCGAAGCCTGCTCTACGACACGACACAGGGCCAACGAAGGATGGAAATTACATCGGGTGTTGCCCAGGGATCTATCCTTGATCCGGACCTGTGGAACGTGTCTTACGACGGGCTACTGAGACTTGAGATGCCAGATGAGTCGCACTTGGTCGGCTTTCCGGATGATGTTGCGGCTCTGGTCGCTGGACGCACAGTTAAACAAGCGCAACTTAGGCTAGGCATGCTAATAGGCCGAGTGAGGGACTGGATGACTGCTCGCGGGCTGAGTTTAGCACTGGAGAAAACCGAAGTGGTCATCTTGACAAAAAAGAGAATCCCTAGAGTAAGGATGATCAGTATTGGAGATATACAGATCGAATCGAAGCCAGCGGTGACGTACCTGGGGCTACTGATCGACTCGAAGATGAATTTCTCTGAACAAATCAGGCCAACGGCTGAGAAGGCTGCTTCGGAAATATCGGCCCTGAGTCGACTTATGGCCAATGTAGGGGGACCCAGCTCATGAAGAAAACGCCTCTTGATGAGTGCTGTAGGGTCAGTGCTACTGTACGGAGCAGAGGTATGGAGTGACGCTCTCAGCAAGGAGGTATACCGAAAACATTTGGCACAGGTACAGAGAAGGGGAGCACTGAAAATTGTATCTTCGTATCCAATAGTCTCCGACTCGGCGGTGAGAGCGATTGCAGGCGTGATACCTGTCGCCCTCCTTGCCAGAGAGCGCCGCGCTATTTACCTGCGCCGAAACGAGGATGCGATGGAGATAGTTGTCCGCGAGGAGAGACAGCGCTCACTCAACGATCGGCAGCAGTCTTGGGTGAATCGCACGAAGGGAAGATGGACTGTGCGCCTCATCCCGGATGTGAGTCCGTGGCTAAATCAAAGACATGGTGAGACTGACTTCTATCTGACCCAGCTTTTGAGCGGGCACGGGTGCTTTCAGTCTTACCTGCACAAGATCGGTAAGTCACGGTCTCCCGATTGTTGGTTTTGCCCAGGAGAGGAGGACAATGCCTGTTACACATTTTTTGCGTGTACAAAATGGGTCAGACTGCGAAGGGAACTCTACAGGGAGACGGAAGAGCGCTTTCCGGATAATATAGTTGCGGTGATGTTCGAATCGGTTGACAAATGGAACCAGGTGACACATTATGCTCGGGCAGTCCTAAAATATAAAAGGGACTCACAGCAGCCAAGGGCGCTGGGGCTGGGGGATCGCTCTTCTGGCATTTTCTCTTCCCCTCTCCCCCCGCTAGGAAAGGGACTCCCCAGCTTGAAGGCACTCCACGGCGTAACAAAACGAGACCTGGCCCGAAGTAATGCGTGAAACGGTTCCAGGCTGGGTTCTCAGGCTGACAGGGGAGGTGTTTAGTGGGTAGTCCAGTCACGCATGGCAGTCCCACACTCTATGCATAAATAGCATTCACCTCCCTGCCACAAATAAAATGACTATGTGACATGTGACAGTATATGGATGTCAAATAAACCTTGACGGTTAGAATATATTTTTACTTATATTACGTCAGTGTTTTTGGATATAAAGACTTTGCCATTTGCTCTTATGGCTTACGACTTGAACAGTTTGACAAAGAAATACCTTAAAACTTAAACTAAATCAAATCCTAATATAAATTAAATGTATTCCTACATCTAATCCAAAACTTAAGCTGTGTAGTACAGCACTTGATCCTATACTTATATTTGTTCTCGAGGGCATTTTTGTTTTGACACTTATGAACTAACCAAATTTACATGTTTTGTTCAACCACGGTATGTGTTTGATTCGCTAGAAACGAAAAACGCCGGTTTATAGGTGGTTACGGAATTATTGGAGTCGTGGTGGTATTGTTCAAGGATTTTAAAGGGACAAAGGTAGTAGGGATTATTTTTCAGTGGTAGATTCGAAAACTGCAATAATACATCAAGAGGCTGCTCCCGCCACTTCTCCAGGCATTTTTAATCATTGCTAATATGCAGTAGAAAACCGGTGCTATCCCCGTATCTCTGGAAATGATGAAGTTCCTGTAGTATTTCTTATGAGCCGTCTGTATTTAGACAGGCATTTCCTAAGGATCTTTCCCTCGAAGATTTGGATTTATTCGGCAGCAGTAGATGAGATTGTTAGCCATGCTGGAAACGCGTAGGTAATGATCGGCTTCATAAGAGTGTTGTACATTAAAACCTTATCTTTTGGGCAGACTGATTTCGAGGAAAAGAGGAACGAGATAATTGCGGACGCTGTTTTCGCTTTATTGAAGGCTTTCATAGCGTGTCTATTCACCTCAAGTCGATTGTGAAAATGGCGTTCAAGGTATTTGATATTTTCCTTGAAAGGAAGGATTTTACCAGCAATATGTGCTTGCACATTCTTACTTTGAAACACAGCAAGGCGTTGCTCTCACCCGCTGGCATTTCTAAAGCAGATCAACTCCAACTTGCTGGCATTTATTTCGAGCCCTCAATCCTTTAGTTGTAGATAGAGAGCTGGAGCTTTATTTGGGCTATTGCTGGAAGGCTATGGGTGACAGCGAGGAGGATACCGTCTGCAAACATTGCTATATCGATAGTCGAGCGATTTGGGCGTGGGATTTGGTGAAGGAAAAAGTTAAACAGGGCGGGACCGAGGATAGAGTCTTCTGGGTCTTTCGAGTTCATAGGAATAGGGTTTGAAATGAGATTCCCCAGTTTAATTTGGGATGTTTTATCCGAAAGGAAACTATATAAGATTCTGATGATTGTGACCAGGCAGGATGACATTTTTAATTTGTACTTAAGACCATTCATCCAAACTGAGTCGAACGCTTTTTTTAGGGCTACAGTACAGGCCATTGTGAACTCTTTCCACCAGAGATTGCGGATGACTCTATTGTGCAATGGCATTATCGTTTGCTCCGTAGATCGTTCGCGTTCAATTCCAAACTGAAAATCGGGGATCAGGGGTTTAGCAAAATTGTTGAAGTTTTGGAGAATAATGTTTTCAAGGGGTTAACCCATGTAACACATAAGGGAAACTGGCCGAAAATTGTTAATGTTACCTTTGCAGCCTGGTTTTGGAATTAGAATCAGTTAACTGACTTTCCAAGGTTTTGGAAAATATTCATTATTAATACAAATATTGTATAATATTGTCAAGAAGGAGGAGATGGTCTTCCTGTACTTCTTGAGTATTCTGTTTGGGATGCTGTCATGGCATCGAGGTAGCTTGCTTTTTTAAGGCATTTGAGAGACCTTCTTTTTCCGTTTTCGAGGTGAAAAATCGGCAAAGACTGGATGTTGTGGATAGGATGCTTTATTATAACTAGAAAATACAGTTAAATAAGATCCCTCGTATCCTTCCATCGTTAGTAGAGCTTCTGCCTTAGCGTTGTTATTCAAAGCTGTGTTTGACGATCCACGACGCCGATATAGTTGTTTGAAGTATCTCTCACATGCAACGATCTTGTCAGATTGTGCAGCGAAGACTTCATTCCCTCGCATTATAGGGTCTTTTGCAACATCGAATTTGGAACTTTTACGGCCTGTGAGTTGACATATAGTTTTAAACACATCTGAAGATAGCCTCAGTGACATCAGTCTGCTTTTACAGAACTTTGTTGACTTCAGATTCGATGCGTTTTGTAATTCACGGGAAATGATTATTATTTACGTTTTAAGTTCCAAACACTCTTCATTCAATCGGTTAAAGCTTCAATTATAAATACGATTAAGCCGTTGGAGCATATGCTTCCGAGTTTTTATTAATTGAAGAGTCTCCTGAGTTAAACATCTATAAAGCGGGCTACCTGGTTTCTGGAATGGACATGTGGGTCTGGTCTTATGCTGGTAGATGTTATTGCCGATATATGAGAATCTATTTCTGCGTTTGAGAGAATTATGTTTTCCGGTGGGAGATTTGGAAGAAGGTCTTTGACGTCTTTTCTGAAGTTTGGCCAGTCTATGGAATTAAACGGTCTGTGGTGAGGTAGGCAAGTAGAAGGGTTATGTTGAGATGGAGGCCATAATAGTCAGATAATGAGCTAAATTTGGAGCAAGTAAAAGGAATTGTGGGATCGTTGAGGTCAGAGGATAGTGTGAAGCTACCTTAAAAATATATTCCCTCTGGGAAATGTTGGGACGCCAGTATTTGCTATGGATGCTGAGAGGAAGGCTTGCACATTGAGCCATTCGAATTGGTAGTTCGCTTTGATATTCCTTGGGGAGTCCCCCCAGTGTTCGTGTCTGGCAATAAGACCTCCTCCGAGTATAAATGAATCGTACGATGGAGCTGTTGGGGGGATTTAGTTAAATATAAATCGGATCTGGGGACCTAGATTGCGCGGGAGGTATAAGGAGCCTATAAGAATTTTGGTTGGGTTTCCATTTGGTCACTTGATGTTGAGTGGTGCTAGCATACATGAGGAATTATTTTGTTCAAAAGGAATTTCATGGATATCAAAATCATCCCAAAACTGTATCGCAGTACCCCTGTAACTGTCATTACGAAGCACATGGCAGTTCTTCACATGGACTCTGTGTTGGGAATTAAGAACTGTCTCGTTTACAAGAAAGATGTTGTGTTGGGAAGATTTGACAAAATCAGCAATGTAGAGCATCTTATCATGTGAAATTAGGGAGTTAATATTTAAGGGGAGAATGATAAGTCTATTTGCAACCATAAAGATTGAAATAGAAATTGAGGAGAGCCATTGGCTTCTCTTGGTCAGGAGTGGCGTCAAAGGATGGGAGGAAAGCCCTGACCTTGGATAGGAGTTCACTGGGAGCGACTCCCAGCCACTGTACGGTTATCCGTGTGGGGTTGTAGGGGTTGGTGGATTATTTTGTTAGCTGGGTAGTGGTGATTTTATGATCTGAGGCACTGACCGTTTGGCTTTAGCTTCGATTGCTCTGCTCTACAATCTTTTTCGTTCTGGGAAGCCAGAAAAAATGGCTGGATGCCAATGTGTCTTACACATAGTGCAGAACGGTGTGGTTTCCGGCTTGTCCATATTTTTTCCCGAATCTTCGACAACGATAGCATTGAACCATTTCGCTCCTTTTGGGCGTTCCCATACGCAACACAGTTTTATTACTTCCTTCTTATCTGCTTTCGATCCCACTGTAAGCCGAAATAAGTTCAAATCAATCTTATTTGTTCTCGACCATGCAGTAGTAAGTAGGTTGACAGGCTTGAGTCGGAATTTGGCTGGTTATGTCCTCTCGAACCACCTCAGCTCCAAAGTCTGAACTAACACCCCTTAAGACCACGACACAGTTTTTCCTTTCTTAGGGGGCGAACGAGTACCCCACTGCTTCAGTGTTTTTAAGCAGGTTCATAATAAAGTCGTAAGCCTCAAGCCTGTCTAGTGTGATTTTCAGTCAGAAGTACGACAACTTTGTAATTCTGTACTCTAGATGAGTACCTAATGCCTTCAAGCACTGTTGCCTTCACATTTTCCATGAAAATTGGTGGGAACCACACCTTCTTCGCTCGATTGTTAGTCGCTTTTGTTTTATAATTTTGGTTATCGTTCGTCATTGCGCTGTAAGGGATTAGTGCTAGGTGTGGGTGGGATTGGCAAAGGAGCCGGGGTTTTTCGTTTTAGGACTATTTTACCCTTCACTAACTTAAATTCATTTATCTTGCAGTTAATTATGTTAGCATCTTGGTTAAAGCTTGAACTATTTGCTGTCATATCGTTCGCATCTATCATTTCCGAACGCATTTCCTTACGGGCGGCTTTGGTCTTTGGTTTCTCCGCCATCGTATTTGCTGGCTGACAATAACTAGTACATTTTGCCACCTCTGAGATTCTGTCTACTGTGTATGCGATGGGCGCTCGCCCAAGATAAAGTTTCTGCTTTCTTCCGGTCTTCAATTTTCAATCTTTATGTATATGATCATGTTTGATTAGATATACTTATAAATTTTCGTTTCCTAAAAAAATTTTATAATTTCGATATCGACCAATTCACACACGTGTTGACAGTTTCAACGTCCGAACGTCAATATCATCTGATTACACGCAATAAATACGCTTTAAGCATGCTTCAAGTTTGCAACAAAGCATTGGTGACTAGCAAGCTTCGAGTTCCTCCATTATCAAATCTAAGACCATACCTGCTTTCAACTTGAAATGCAGCCCTGCAAAAAATATTTTCTTTGTTGTTTTTTTTAAAAACAGGAATCAAAGAACATATCTAATCAAACTGAAAATTTTATATTCCATGTCAAATAGTGAAACTATCCCCAAGAATCCGATAAAATCCATTTAACGGTTTGTAATGCAGTACTGTATCGTTCATATTAATGGCGTTTAAACTTTAACGATATTGAGTCCTGCAGTGCAATCAATCGATACGACATTCTAGAAGACGTTAGGATTACTGATGAACTTGCTGAAAAATTCATTGTGAGAACTTTATTCCAAGTTCAAACCACAACTGAACATTTCAAACCTGTCACTAAATCAGCAAAATTCATCTGAAAATCAACTATACGCCTTAAATGTCCATTTGAGCTAGGATACTTTTAAGTGTGATGATGCCGCTGACTTTTTGTGACGCTCAGTACACATAAAGGCACATCCACGCTCATGTTTTTCCTTCGTTTCTAGGACAAGTTGGACAGAAAAATAAATTTTATTGCTTCATTCACTGTTTTTTTACTTCTTGTTCATCTTCATTCTGGGATAGAATGGTGCGGTTGTTTTCGGTTGACTGAATTTTATCTGGTCTATCCGATACTTGATGCTGTTAGTTTTCTTAGCTTTTTATTGCTTTCACCAAAATAAAATTACGAAAAGTTTCAATACCGAAGGGAATGCGGTAGTTGCGAGCGAATAAAAACTTTAAGGATAAGTGTAGTTTGTCTTCTTCCTCTTGAGGAAAGTCTTCTGTGTCGTGAAATCGATACTTATCGACTTACCGTTAAAATGTGATAAATATGATGGTATATTTTATGGTCGTCCAATAGAAGTAAATTGAACTTGTTTTTGCAAAGGGATTCAATTTGCTGTTCAATTGATATCGATATTTATTAATGATGCGCATTGATGACGTAAAATAGAGTTTAAAAAAGAACAACTTCAAAGCTCATAATCTTTTCACTATTAAAGAGTGAATATTTCATAAAGCCACGAAAAAATTTGCAGAATTTTCAATGCAACAAATATTTTTTGCCCGTTTTCATATAGAAATATTGGAAGATAGGAAACTGAAAACCATTGAATTGTAAACAATACAAAACGTTCGGAAAAATAGTCAACCGCATTTTCGCTACCAATGCCAAAACCACTGGAGTTTTTCCAACGTTCTATGAAACTTATAGAACAATTTTTCATAATTTGATTTATTGCTTAACTTTATTTTGTGGACTATGAACAATAAACCAATTCTTGAATTTCTGCCAAAACAAGCAGATTTGAAGTAAAATTTGGACTTACTCAAAGATGATTTCGTTTTGAAAATCAACCGGGAAACAATAGTTGCTTCAATTACATTTTCATAACACATGATTTTTAAAAATTACATGCAGATCATTTTTGACATAGTTTTGGCAGGCAAAGAGTTAACTAATCCTGATAAGGGAATTCATCGAAGTATCTAGTATATTTTATTTTGTATCGAAATATCTCTCCTCGAGAGGTAATTACAATCTTAAGAATGGTTGTGCTCACAAACGCCAAACGCATTAAGTTCATTCAAGCTTATTATGTTAATATGTGCTTAAAAATGATATAACATAAATAGCACGAATAACACCATGTTCGGGCTCATAAAATTGTTCAGACAAGTGCAAAACCTTAAATATCCTGGAAAATTTGAGGCAAGGCATATTTGATTCTTTGATACAGTTTTTCCCACGGTAAATTTTGCACTTTTACTTGACAGTATGGCCTAGATTCTGAAAATCTTAATCCATCATCATGCTTAGAACATTTACAACTCCTGAAGGTCTTTGTTTCAAATTTTGAGAAAGCAGCCAAAAAAGAGACAGAAGTCTAAGGGCTGTTCAAAGCATCTCTAAACGTTTCAATCTGTCTGTTGGAATAATGGGAATATATAGTGTAATGTTGGGAACATTATGCACTCAAGAAAGACTAAATACAGGGTCTGAATTATAAGTAACCGGACTGACCTCAGGAAATTTTTATTGGCAAAATATGTACAATTTTTCTTTAGAAATCTTTAAAGTAGTCCCCATCTTAGTCGATTACACGCTGATACCGGATCTTCCAATCCCCGAACGCTCCCTGGAATTCGACCACTTCGATGCTGTCTAGAGCCCTCGTCGTAGCACGTTGACCGTTTTCCAGAGTCCCAAACCGCGTCCCCTTAAGGCCTCTCTTGATCTTGGGGAACAGAAAGAAGTCCGCTGGTGCCATATCCGGGCTGTAAGGAGGCTGTGGTAGCGTTGCCCTCGACTGTTTGGCCAACTGCTCGGTGATGAGCAGGCAGATGTGTGACGGAGCGTTGTCGTATGGAGGATCCACGAATTGGCAATCTCCTGACGGACTCGGTGAACCCGGGTGATTAGTCGACGGAGCACCTCTCTGTAGTACTGGCCGTTTACAGTTTGGCCGGGTGGCACAAACTCTTTGTGAACAATGCCTTTCACGTCAAAGAAAGCAATGAGCATCGACTTCACCTTCGATTTGCTCATGCGCGCTTTTTTCGGTCGTGGTGACGCCGTTGTGTGCCACTCCGAACTCTGCCGCTTTGTCTCAGGATCGTTTTCAAAAACCCATGTCTCGTCTCTTGTAATAACGTGGTTAAAAAACTCTGGTTCATTTGCTCGATCGTACGCTCCATTTTCACTCCGACGCCGTAACTGAACACGCGCTCCGCTCTCGCTCGATGCTATCTCTCCAAGCGCTTGGAGGCAACTGCTGCAGCCCGGTTCCCTTTACCTAGACCCTCACCACCAGATACCGGTTAGCAGACGCTTTGACGGCGCGGGGCAGGCGCGGTTACTTATCATACAGACCCTGTAGTGTCACAGATGTTGCCTTAATCCTATCAGCTGTTACAATTATAAAACGAACCTTTTTGTTGCTACAACTGGAGGCATAAAAAATAATCATTTTTGTCATAGATCCAACAAAACAATTAACTTTGTTGCAAAAATTTTATGTTTAAACTATCTTCCGAAAAAGTCACGATAATTGCCGGCGTATAGAATTTTATCTCGTCGTTTAACTACCTTCTTTAAAAAATTGAAGAAAAAGAGTCGTGCAGCAGTTGACAACTAAATATATATGAGCAAATAAAAAAACATGATAATATTACTTCAACTTAGTATATCCACCGCGAGAAAATAAAAACACCTAAATAAACTTAAGAACATTTTTTTCATATCAAGATGAGAAGCATATGGAAAGCCATCTGGGAAAGTTACATTTGATTACACTAGGAAAATAACATTGTACAATAGTAAACCAGTACGGCAATCGCCATTATGCATAATCCCACCACGAATGCGTGTACTTGATGAAGATGATTTTGTTCAAGACAAGATTAAATATCCCATAGCTCAACGTGAGCGCTTTCGACTTGTGATTGTGAAATGCCTGCAGACGACAGTATTTATCGTAACATACTGTATCAAATAATGCTTTGCTTTGGCATCCCAGCCAAACAAGTCCATCTTACCAAAATGATAATGACAATGACGACCTGCCAAGTCCGCATCACTAACCAATTCACCAATGCATTTGACACAACTACTAAAACAGGGGCCTCATTGCTATTCAATTTGGCTCTGGAGTACGTCATAAGAAAGCTACCTGTCGATATACGAGGCACATTACTATACAAGTCGAGCCAAATAGTAGCCCATGCAGAGGAAATCAACATTTTGTCACGGTCATTAACAACTGCCAAAGAACTCTTCCTGAAACTCAAAAGCAAAGCAAAACTAATAGGGCTACAAATCAATGAAAATAAAATAAAGCTCATCACGCAGTCAAGGAATAATACCTTAAACACTTAAAATATCACACTTCGCGAATACAATAAAAAATATGAGAGAATTTGTGTATTTAGGCACCAAAATAACGAAGACGGGTAGTGAAAAAGATGAAATACGCCGAAGAATACAGCTGGCAAATAAAGTATTTTATTCAGTTTTGACGATCTTGAAGACCAGTTCCATTCACAGGAAAATAAAGCTCGAAGTATACAAATCTGTGATAAAAAATTTGTTATGCTATGAGTGTGAAATATGGACCCTAACCCAAGCACCCGCGAACATATTGAACGCCTTTGAGCGACGGGTCCTAAGGCAAATAATTGGAGCGAACCTAGATGGAGACCAATGGCAAATTCGATAAAACTATGAGCTGTATGAAATTTTTGACATACTGGAAGTCTCAACGATTGTAAGACTGCGGAAGCTACAATTGACTGCACACATGAATCGTATGGACGAACAATGGATATCCAAAAAGGTATTTGGTAGGAGAACTGAAGGCCGAAGACCAGTGGCGAAACCGAGGAAATGATGGTCTGAATCCGTCGATGAAGACAGTCTATCGCTGCTCGGATCTCAAAATTGGAGGACGCGGTTAATAGACCGAGAGAGTTGGAGGCGCTATTTGCAGGAAGCGAAGGCCCGAGAGGGGCTGTGGTGCTACAAAGAAGAAGAGGTGAGAGTTTAAATGAATGAATGGTAGAACGCAAATTTAGAACTATAGTGGATGATGAGAAGAGGGAAGAGTTTAGCTTAAAAGAACCTCTTCACAATAAATTTAGTTTCTTTTTGAATCAATGATTAGACACGAATTTGGGTGATTTGCCTCGAAGTTTTTAACCAATTGTCGCAGATATTAACAACCCCGAAGGTCCCCAAAAGCTTAATTGACATGTACTTAATTTTTGGTGTCATTTTACATAAGTTTTTTTCTCAGTGCATGGAATGTAGCTAAGTTGGAGGAGATCTCCATGAGAACTACAGTGAATCTTATTAGACAATTTATTAAATTCATGATTGTCAAAGACTATAATCAGAACTTTTTGCGCATCTAAATGCATCAGCAAATAGGAAGTAGCCAAATATACATTGCAAAAGATCCTCGTAAAAATTGGTGATCTCTTAAATTCCTTTAATACAGTAAACACGACGACTAATTTTCAGTTTCTCTGCATTAAAAGGCAAACGTTTTCCACATTTAATAAGAAAAACAACCATTTGGTTCGATTCAAGCATAAACTTTCTAATGTGAACTTCGATGTAAGTCACATTTTTCTAAATGAATTCAATAAGAGCTCAGTGGAAGAGTAGAAGCAGTTCAGTTTCAACGTATTAACAATCAGCCAGTGAATGCACATGGGGTTCAAAGATTTGTTGCTTTCAAAACATGATATATACGTGCTATATTTTGGGTAACCGGTGATTACCAAAAATTCTTTTTTGTGATTTTTCGATTGAATATTTCTTTTATTGTAAATGGCTTTTATTTAGGGACGTATTTTCCATTATTATCTATGACCTTATGCCATTTTTTGGGTAGAGCCATTATTCCATCTGTATAGAACTTCTTTGTTTAACGGCGAAAACTTGGCCAAGTGATTTTCACAGTCCCTTTTTGAAGTGCATTTCTTTTATTTGGGAAGTTATGCAGAGACTGAAACAAATGGTAGTCTGATGGTGTAAGGTCTGGACTATACGGTGGATGCATCAAAATTTCCCAGCCAAGCTCTATCAATTTTTGCCGGGTCATCAAAGATGTGCGTGGTCTGGCGTTGTCATGATGAAAGACAACTTCTTTTCGATTGATCAATTCTGGCCAGTTTTCTTGAATTGCTTGGTGCAATCTGGTTGATTGCTGACAGAATTGAGTGTTCGGCTAGGTTCTAGCACCTCATGATTAACGATTCACTTCCAATCCCACCATACACACAGCATAGCCTTATTTGGTGTCAAACCTGGCTTTGAAGTCGTTTGTGATGATTTGATTTTTTTGACCATGATTTTTTCGAACGAAATTCTCGTATCTTACTTATTTCTCATCGCCCATAACGAATTGCTTCAAAAATGGCTCGATTTCAATGCGTTTTATTAGCATTTCGCAAATGGAAATTCGGTCGATCAAATTTTTTATGTTAATTCATGCGGCACCCAAACGTCGAGCTTCTTTGTGTATCCAGCGTTGCGCAAATGGTTCAAAACTATTTTTCGATGGATATTCAGTTCTTTAGCAATATCATAGCTGCTTAAGTGTCGGTTTTTTTAGGGTTTTGTAAAATAATTTTACAAAACCCTACTAGTTTCGCGACCAGTCTGTCCGTCTGTCCGTCTGTCCGTCCGTCCGTCCGTCCGTCCGTCCGTCCGTGTGTCACAGCAGTTTTTCTCGGAAACTACTTAAGCTAGAAACATCAAATTTTGTATGTAGGTGTAAAGTGGTGATCTCTTCAAAGTTCAACTACAAAAAAAATTTATAAGGTATTTAAGGGGGGTCTCCCCATATAGGAGAGTGACCCCCCGAAAAAAAAATTTCATTGAAGGTAGCCGATATGGGTATCAAATGAAAGGTCTTGATAAGAACTTTCCAAAACTGTTCTTAGTTTGGCAAAAGATGCTTCGAGGGGCGCACAGGGAGGGGAAATACACGAAAAATTTGTGTCCCCCCCCCTCGCGATTGGACACCTGTGATCCGAAAAATCTGAAAAAAATCAGGGATGTAGGCCTTGGTGCGTACAACAACAACAAATACGTGAGAAGTGGCAATTTACTCAACTTTGTTAGTAATAGTATGATTTATCGATTTTATGTTTTCTTGAATAAAATCTTAACGGTACCCTTAAATTCAATGAAATTCAGTACGTAGATGTCTATTTATAAGATTGATCTATCCTGAAAGTTTCATAAAGATTGAATCATATTTAGCGAAGTTATAGCGGTTAGAATTTTCCTGTATTACTATGGAACAATATGCGTTGCATGTATTACTATGGCAACATATGGCTATGGAACAACATGCGCTTTTTACCGACTCAGACACTACAGTTTTGCTAGGATTTGCATGAAAATTTCAGGAATGATAAGTGTCATGTATATCTTTGAGAATCGTTTCAGCTAGTAGTATCAGTAATCGTAAAACAAGATAGTGGCTGTTTTAAATGCGAAGATTGAATAATTTTGAGTTATTTTTTCCCAACTTCAACGTTTAAGGTGCATGCTTTGAACACTTGATTCAATTCAATGAATGACAGAAGATGAGTACCTACAATTAATGCTCATAAGTGAAATAAGTCAAGGAGGTGGGAGAGAGCTCCTAGCAAAAGGGTTTTGTAACCATTCTAGGATTCGAAAAAAATTGGCCATGAATAGATGATTTCAGCACAGGAGAGTAGCCCGTGAAAAAAAAATTCATCAAACGTAGCCGGTATGAGTATGAAATGAAAGTTTTCATGGGAGCTTTTCAAAACAGTTGTTAAAGTGTCAGTTTTTGCTTTAGTGGGGGCACAGGGGGGAAATACATGAAAAATGTGTTTCCTCCGTCGCGGATGGACATCTGAAATAATTATCAAGGGAGATATTTATGAGTATAACAAAACCAAAAACCTCAGCAGTCGAAATTCGTTCAACTTTGTTTAAAATAGTATGATCTTCGCATTTCATATTTTCTCCAATAAAATCGTCTTTGACATGTTTCTTGATTTGATTCGATCTGGTGACTGCATTTTGTAAATTGAATACAAAACCCTTCTGACATGAGCGTAGGTCTGTTTACTCAACTTGTTTAAATTTTTTGTCAGATTTCAGTGAAGGTAGACTTGAGCGAGGTGCATCTTGGACATCAAAATTTCCAGAACGAAAGCGAGCGAAATATCTCTTGGCTGTGGCTTTTGATAAAGTATCCTGACCATAGATACCACAAATTTTTCACGAGCCTGCGATGCATTCTCACCTTGATCGTAGTTATATTGCAATATATAATAAATTTTTTCAAAAATTTCACTCATTTTTAAATGAATACAACTTTTGACATAAATAACGAAATACAAAACTGCCCGTGTAAAAATTGCAGAATGGAATGTCACCTTTCAAACGCATGTCAGTTTGACTCAATCTGTGTAGTATTGCCCGATATATGACAACGAATACCATTTAGTAACTCAATACTTTTTTGACTATCCAATATTAAATTTAAAAATCCTACTATAATCAGCAAAGTTCAATCTTTAATTTATTTGTTATATGATCCATCTCCATGATTTTTTCACGTATTGTTTAATAAATTCAATCAATTGTTAAAAGCATGCACCTTAAATGTTGAAGTTTAGGAAAAATAACAAAATTTGTTACAATATTCTTGTTTAAAATGGCTCCTTTTTTGTTTTACGATATAGATATTGATTATATAAAGACATTCATTATGAATATAATTTCTGAAACTTTCACGCAAATCTGTAGTTTGTGAGTTGATAGGAAGTGCACTTTGTCCCATAGACATGTACAGTTGCGTTTGTTATACAGGAAAATTTAAACCTTCATAAGTTTGTTAATTATTATTCGATCTTTCAGAAATGGTTAAACTTAAATTGGTATTTGCATATTGAATTTAGGGGCTCCCTTACGAAGTCAAAGTCAAGAAAGTGCAGAACTGGTAAATCATACTATTACTAACAAATTTGATTGAATTTTGACTTCTGACATATTTGTTGTTGTTGTACTCATAAAAGTGTACAATCATGAATTGTTTTCGGATTTTTGGATCGAAGGTGCTCAATCGCAGGGGGGGGGGGGGGTTGTATGCGAAAATTTCGTACAGTTCCCCTTTTCTTGCCTCGCTCGACACTGGTAAAGTAATTATAAGACCTGTTTTGAAAAGATATTAAGACCTTTCATTTGACACCCCACTAGACCACCTTCGAAACACAAAATTTTTTGATAAATATGTAATAACTTAATGCAATGTTATCAAATCAAATTTAACTAATCCTAACGGAACAATTTTATAGTATTCCTAACATACATGTTAAACATATCAAACGACAATCAAAATAACCTTAGTAATAATCAGCTGCAATAAAAAACAAAACAAAAAACACTAACGAGCACGAATAATTCAGTAATTGTCATTTAGCCCCAAAGCCTAGACCTCTTTGTTTCAGCTCGACCAGCCTCAACATAACTCGCAAATGAGTATCTCTATTGAAACCGTTGATACCGCGAACTAAAATTTGGAAGATATTCTATCTTCTTATTTGCAGCCCGCCTTTATATAGGATACAAATCGGGGCACTATCAGAATCAAAAATCTACCAACACATGTCCAAATATACAAATGCTTCTGGAGGATCGAAGCCAGTGATGAGATAAGTCTCAACGCAACCACCGGTAGGGTGCAACGGCTGTGAAATCCAAGGATTTTCGCTTGTAATTACTGAGTTTGTGATGTAATTTCGAACTAGCTTCCATATGAATAGATCGGCTCTCATAATTTTGGCAGTTTAGTTAATATTTCAACTGTCATATATATTGTTTCCAATCCGTTTAAAGCTTTTTTTGTACAGACCAGTACCTGGGCGAAGACATTTCCTTTCGAAAACTCGTAATATTTTCATTGTACTTACAGTTAATTGGACATCCATATGTCCAAACTGGTCGAACCAGAGCCTTATAATCGATAACTTTGACCTTTTGACCATAGTTTTTGGAACGAAAGAGTCGTCGAAAAGATATGGACACTTTAAGGGCTTTACTCAGTATAGTCTTCACATGTCCATTATAGTATAGATACTGATCGAGATAAACACCGAGGTAATGGACAAAGGATTTATACGCAACACGTTCTCAACCACCCTCACAAGCCATAATGGTGAAAGCTTCCGAATTATGTTTCAGTTGATTGTGCAAAACAATGTTGTTTCGCATTTCTGTGCATTCACTTTCACTCGCCAATTATCCGACTAGGACTTCATATTGTTGAACATTTTTTGAAGATTCCTTTGAACAACTGATGCCTTTCGGTCTGACATATAAATTATAAAGTCAATAACGAACGCCACTAACGATCACGTTGGATGCACGTTAAAATCAAAGCCATTCAATAGGTCTCGAACGAGTATGAATAAAAGCAAAGGCGCAGTAGCTGTACCTTGCTGTAACCCATTTCACACCTTAAAATCGCATATCTTGGTCAGGTTTCCATTAGTTACAAGGAAATGTTTTCCATAAAACATATTTCACCTCATGGCAACAACGTGTCTGGGAAATTTCTTCTGAAGGGCTTAAAGATTAGTCCATCTGACTAAACTGTATCGAAGGCTTTTTCCTTATCGAAAATATATGATCGTACACATTCCCTATTTCTCAGTTTCCAACAGGTGTCTGAGCTTTCTTTCGTTATCGCATGTATCGTCGAACGCCTGGCACGAAAACCAAACTGGAAACTTAGCACCAACTTATATTTCTCAATTTGGGCGTTTAATGCCTATTTTATTATCACTTCAACAGATGTTAGGCAGCAAACTGATTGTGCGATAGTTTTTAGAGCAAGAACGTTTCTTTTCTTTCTTCAAGATCGGGAAAACCTTCCAATATGCAATAATTTCTAATAGCAACCTCAGGTAAATGTCGTAGTATATTGGGAATACCGTCAATACAGTAGAGTATCGTTCTGTCCCGCTCTATCCCATAGTATATACATACACATAATTCTTAATGTAACACATAGTGTTAACAAAGAAGTCAGTCAATAAACTGAACTCATTAAGATCGGTCGTCTTTTAATTAACGTGCGAACACTACATGGTGGCAGCGGTGTCGGAAAGTAGAGAAAAGAAGAATTAGGTCGTTCGCTGAATATTTAAATCAATAAAATGGTAAACGATTTGGAACAATAGCCTGCGACGGCGGGTGTATTGGGTAATAACTTTACTGTTCAAGCACCGGAACATTTTAAATCCAACCCTTCAGATTGGCCACGTTGGAAACGGCGGTTTGATCGTTTTAGAATTGCTTCCGGGCCAAACAAAAGAAATGAAGAGGAGCAGGTTAACACCTTAGTCCACCTAATGGGTGATCAGGCAGATGATATATTTCTGTCATTCAATCTTTCTCCTCCCGACCAAAAGAAATACAATTCCGTCATAAGTAAATTCGAGAATTTTTTCGTGTTGAAACCCAACGTGATTTACGAGCGAGCAAAGTTCAATTCTCGATGCCAATTAGAAGGAGAAAGCATTGAGGACTTTATAACATCATTATATTTGCTTTCTGAGAACTGTTCATACTCAAGCTTGCGTGAAGAGATGATACGGGATCGGTTGGTGGTAGGTGTACGAGACAGAAGGTTGTCAGAAAGGTTGCAACTAGGAGCAGACCTAACGCTTGAAAAAGCAGGACAAACGGTAAGGCAACACGAAGCAGTGAGACGGCAGCAAGTAGATTTGGCGACAACACCTTTTAGTGCAAATGCAACAACCGTTAATAGTTTGCGTTCTCATAAACCAAAGACGTTATCGTCATCACCTTCACACAACTTCAGACAAAGCGTACGAGAGACTGCAAAGACTAGAGAATGTCAATGCCCATGGTGCGGTGCGAAAGAGCAGCATAATAAACATAACTGTCCCACTAGAGGCAAACACTGCCATTTCTGTAAGAAGTGGAACCACTTTAGTAAGGCTTGTCAAAAGAAAATAAAAATTAATAACAACAAGATATTTCATGTCGAAGAAGAAGACGAGACACTTTTCATAGGCAGGATGACAGACGAAAACAATAACGATGAACGGTGGACCGCTAAAATAACGGTCAACAAAAAGCAAATTAATTTTATGCTAGATACGTGAGCTCCAGTAGATGTCTTGCCACTTAAAGAATTTAAAATAAATTACCCTGACGCGAAAGTTAATATCGAATAAAAAATTATGTGGCCCTTCTGGTGAACGTCTCGACGTTACGGGAATAATGAACTGCGTGCTCAAATATAGAAACATATTCTGTAAATCTGAACTTTACATTGTGAACAATTTAAAATCACCACTTTTGAGTTTAAAATCTTGCCAAAATTTGAAAATTATACAACGAATTAACACCTTTGATAATCCGAGTGTCGAAACAATTCAAAAATCGTTGGTAAATATCGAGACGGAATTTCCAAAATTATTTAACAAACTCGGTTGTCTTAAGGAGGATTACGAAATCAAATTGCAACCAAACGCGAAACCTTATGCAATTGCAACAGCTCGACGAGTCCCGATTCCATTAAATTAAAAACTCAAGGCAAAACTTGATGAAATGCTTCAGTTGGGTGTAATCAGACGTGCAGATGAGCCAACAGATTGGTGCGCTCCGATGGTAATCGTTAACAAACCCGACGATGATATTCGTCCTTGCGTTGACCTCGCGAAACTCAACTTAGCCATTCAACGTGGTATACACCCGATGCCAGCTGCTGGTCAGTGTGTCTGGTGGCCTGGCTCGTCAAAACAGATGGAAGAATATATTCGGCGGTGTACTACCTGTATACAGTTTTAAGTTCCAAGACATGATACGCTCATCAGTTCTGAAATGCCAGAGCGCCCTTGGCACACCATAGCAATGGACCTCTGCGTATGTCATGGTAAGACGTTTCTTGTTATAAGCGACTACTTTTCCAGGTTCCCGGAGATAGTACATTTGGAGTCACAGACTGCCAAATGCGTCATCACACACTTAAAATCGATTTTTTCGAGATTTGGCATTCCGGAAATTGTTATAACTGATAACGGGCCCCAGTTTGCAACGGTCCACACATCAGAGTTTCGACAATTTGCACACTCCTGGGGATTTAAGCACATTACATTCAGCCCTCGTTTCCCTCAAAGCAATGGATTCATTGAGTCGGTGGTTAAAATTGTTAAAACGCTTTTAAATAAAAATAAAGAAAATCCTGAATTAGCGCTATTGGAGAACCGAGCCACACCACTTAATAACGGTTACAGTCCAGCAGAACATTTAATGGGTCGGAAAATTCGATTAACCATCCCGATGACGAGTGAACGATATGAGCCGAACTCTCCCAATATGGACAAAATAACAATGGCTGAGGAACAACGAAGACAACAACAAACAAATAACTAGGATAGACGCCATGGTGTAAGCAGCGGAAGAAACTTTAACATCGGTGACGTTGTCTGGATTAGAGACATACATCAGTGGGGTCGCATTGCAGCCAAAGCCGATACCCCCCGTTCTTTCTATATAAAAACCAATTCTGGGGTTTACCGAAGAAATGTGTTTCATCTTAACAACGCCCACAGGAAGAACGTGCCATATATTCCCAAGAAGTAACTGAAGGAGAGCTCGGAGCTTCAAGTCCAAAACCTTCGAAGGGGGAGATGAAGGTGAATATTTGAAGTGAATCAAAAATGATCCCAACAACATGTCAACCTACAACATCTACAGGCCACTACACGACAAGGCTAGGAAGAATATCAAGACAACCCGACCGTTTGACTCACTAATCAAAAATTACTTATGAATTAATATGTCGCTATGTAATTGTTTCAAACCAAAATATAATATTATTTTCATCTTTTTATATACATACCATGAATACATTATAACTCTATATTGATCTTTATATTATGAGGAAAGAAAATAAATGAACTAAAGTTATGTTAACATTAATAATTTACGGGGGAGATGTGGAGTATCGTTTTGTCCCGCTCTATGCCATAGTATATACATACACATTATTCGTAATGTAACACATAGTGTTGAGAAAGAAGTCAGTCAATAAAATGAACTCATTAAGATCGGTCGTCTTTTAATTAACGTGCGAACACTACAAATACCACATGATTTCTTGTTGTTTATCTTATCAAATATGAAACACAAGTCTTTATAGCTTGAAAAATAATCAAGAAAATTTCAGCTCAGTATGAGATCAGAGGTCAAAGGTTAATTTAAATACTGAATGGATTTGCCATTCAGATTTGATTTGAAATGAAGAGCCTTGCTTTAAAGATTTCCGAGAGTATTTGGCTGCCTCTCTCAAGATTTGGCCAATGGGCCAACGCAAACTGAGTTCTCATCAGAGCGTGCTACTGTAAACCATCACATACAATCCTATTTCCATCCATATCCAGAGTGGGATTATTAATTTCAATACCAGCCCTATCTAGAAGATCTGTCTCACTAATTATGACTTCAAAATTCGACAAATTCACCCGAGATTCCTTACAAAATATGTTATTCAATTTTATAAACATGCTATTTAGATCCTATGGGCTAATACCGCTCAGTTTCTCTGCGCATTGGCTGCTGATTTTATCCTGAAGAATGAACGGACTAAGATTTTGACATTCTTCAGACGTGATTTCAACAATCCCAATAAGGGATAGTTGTAGACCAGAAACTGTTGATAAATATTGTTGACGCGTATAAAAAAAGGCTTATCAATGTTTTAAAGGTCTTGATTGTTGGTTTTTTATGGTCTCCATATTGTTTCGATGTTTAGACTTGGGAACCACTTTCTCAATAACGTCCAATCTCAGCTTCTATAATTTTGACAAATAGAGATCTATTTCATCATAAATTAGATTCGTGTTATAAGGAACTATCGTGCAAGCGTTACCATTGCTTCTTCTATACTGATTATACTACTTGTGAAACTTTTTGCGATTTACGTAAAATTAAAACCAATGATTTCCGCTTTCAACTAAAATGGAAAAAAACATAATTGTTTTGTTGATTTACTTCCATTACAATGGCAAGATTGTCGCCAACCGTGGCTGAGGCTGTTGAAATTTCAGGAACAGAGCAACGGATTCCAGTCTCATCACCAACCAGAGACAACGTACGAGTACAGACAGCAGTAGGGAACTTCAGATGCTCCAGGAATAGCTGGAGTATAGGCAGAATTGTTCTAGAGCAGCAGTCGCCATATAAGTATCTGTTTTAAAAGACTAATATGCAGAATATGGTCAGAAGATCAATCACTAGGATTGGCGAAAAAGTATATGTACTGTACATAAAAAGGGAGATCGGATATAGCGTGAAAACTACAGAGGCATCACTCTGCTGTGTACATCTTACAAAGTGCTCTCCAAAAACATAGAAAGAAAATTAAGTACGTACCACGAAAGTATAATAGAAGAGTGTCAGGAAGGCTTTCGAAGTGAACGGTTTTCAATAAACCAAATATTCTCAGTAAAACAGGTGCTCAAAAAGTGCTGGAAATATAATATCGATGGGCACCAAATCTTTGCAAACTTCAAGCAAGGACACGACAATGTCGACAGAAATGTGCTGTACAAAATAATACTTGACTTTGGTATCCTAACAGAACTAGTCACGATACTAAACAAAGAATTCCAGATCAAGGCAAACGGTAAACTAACGGACAGTTTTATAACGGAATCAGGCTTAAAACAAGGGGATGGACTTGCCCCAATGCTTTTTTATAGTGCGCTGGAACATGTCATCAGGACGACATCAGCTGAAATCTCGGGTGAACTAATGTTCAAGTCCACACACTTGGTAGCATATGCTGTTGATGTCAATATTATGGCACATTCAATCTTAGATGCCGAAAGAACCTTTTTGTGTCTCGAATCTGACGCAAACCGAATTGGCCTACGAGTTCATGAAACTCAAACTAAATTCATGACTCAAACGAAGAAAAAAACTTCAGTTCGACAAAACTTGACTGTAAGCGACTACAACCTTGAAAGTGTGAATAATTTTGTGTATCTTGGAGCCAACCTGAATAAAAGAGGCGCCGAAAAGGATGAGATTGGGCACCGCATAAATGCCGCAAATGAAATCTAGTACTCCGTTCTTCCCATTTTAAGGTCCATGTTTGTACACAGACAAGATAAGCTCTATATTGACAAATCACAAGACAAATCCAAGCTGTTTTATGGAATTGAAACATGGACCCTGACGAGTGAATCTGAAAACGCAGTGAACGTACGTGAATGCAAAGAACTACAAAAAATTTATGGCTCAGTGACACAAGGAACAGAATGGAGACTGCGTTACAGTTATGATTTGTATGAACTATTTGGGGATCCAGCTGTATTTGCTTGCGTAGAGTTACGTAAATTTGGAAGGAAACCGGCTACCTAATGGAACATTAAACGGTAGAGCGCAAGGTAGGCATACAGCAGGAAGACCGAGGACTCGATGGAAGGACATTATAGAAGCTGAAAGCAGATCCTTGCTTGGAGTAATCAACTGGCTGATGGGGTCACAAGACCGTAAAAACTGTTTTTAAATTTTAGAGCATTTTGACTCGTTGCATAGGCAGAGATATCAAGAGGTTATTTTTACCTGGCAGTGAAATTTTTATAACGGAGACTTCAAGAAATTCAAAGTTTTTGAAACCGAACTTATCAATACGAGTATGTTGAAAATGATAGATTATTTTTACTGATATGCTGGTACCTCCTCCCGACTCACAGTTTATCCTGTTGTTTCAATGAGAAGCACGATATCAGGCTTTTGCTTAACAATGAATTCAAGACAATGATCGAGATGAGATGAACCCCATCCATGGGAAATCAGCAGGATGGCAAGTTATTTTGAGACATATGAGCCATTTGGAAAAACAAAGTTAACTTTTGAATCTGTGTTCATTGATTTTTTTCAATAAATAGTTAAGTTGTTGGTAGATTTTAAGAAGCAGCTTAATGTTGCTACATCCATTATTTAGATTATTTACAATATTGTCTGCCGGTGTTCTAGCCCGAGGTTGACAAAATAGGAACGTATTGCACTGTAGTGTACTTGCGTTTATTTTGGGGCATTCTGAAAATGATGCTGGATAACCAAATACACCACAGTTGACTCAGTATCGTTTTTTCCAGGCTCCGTCTGAACGAATCTGCACTTACCGAGGACATGAATTTCTTTGCATTTTACGCACCGATAGTACATAACACAGTTCGCAGCCAAAACACGAAATCGTTGACACCAGTAATATTGATTGATTTCTTCCTTCTGGAGGTGTTCTCACCTCACTGCACTGAAATTCAAGTATCTTATTTGTCGAAGAGCACTTGGACTGCTTTTATTAGAAATTGGTACTAAATAAAGCGGTTAAATTTTATTTTCAGATGATTGAACTACTTGTTGCAAGAGTTTTGAATTAAATGAATTCAATTCCTGGTGCAGCTTCCTTGAGCACTTGAATGGGTTCAATCAGGTTTATGTTATTCAGACCCTTAAAAGAAAGGTTTATTTTTAAGCTTTTTGTGGTAAAGGTGAAGTGTACAACCACCCCAAAATTCAGAATATTTTTAGCTGACTTAAAATTAACCAGCAATTTTATTTTAATTATTAATTAGTTTTCGGGTCTCAATAGCCAAACTATATATCTTCCACTTTGCTCGAATACATTTATTGGTGGAATTTTTTCTGCCTTGTTGCTGGCTTTTTCTGAGGAACCAGAAGAATTGTGTCCCGGTTTCTTCTTCTTATTATTATTTGTTATATACTGGATAAAATTTTCCTTAGGATCGTATTCGGAACTACCTTCGCCATTTTCTTCAATTTTCATTTATTCTGCCAGAATAACTAAACTAAAACTGAAATTAAAGAAACATAAAGGGAGTCTCCAGTTGGTATTGAAGATGGGAAGAAATTTTGGGTTAATGTATCAAATTTTGACTGGACAGAAAGCGTTGGGAGGAAGAGTAGAATAATTTTTGCTATTCTTTTAAAATTTTCAGATTTTCCATGGTTAAGAACACTTCAGTTTTGCTGCGTTATAGTTAAATGGATATCTTTTATTTTTTCCAGGAAAACTATGTAAGGAAGGGGGAAGTGATTTTTTTTTGTGCACTACCAAAACAGTGAATTATATATATATATATATATATATATATATATATATATATATATATATATATATATATATATATATATATATATATATATATATATATACATATATATATATATATACATACATAAATAAATATATATATATATATATATATATATATATATATATATATATATATATATACATATACATATATAAATATATATATATATATATATATATATATATATATATATATATATATATATATATACATATACATATATAAATATATATATATATATATATATATATATATATATATATATATATATATATATATATATATATTGTTGAACATTGAATTTTGATTGTTGTTTGATTCGAACAAGATATATATGCATACAAATATTTGTATATTATATATATATATATATTTATATATATATATATATATATATATATATATATATATATATATATATATATATAAATATGCATATTTTCACAGTACTCTTATGTACCTACTGTAGCGTTATATGATTTGAATATTAGTATAACGTATTCCAGCCACAACATACGTATGTAAAGAAAATTTGCAAGTCATATTTATTTGTTGGACACTTGGAAATTTGGGTACGAGTATCAATAGATTTTTCAACGGTTTTAACGGTAGTCCCCTCATATCACAATGGGAGCCGCAAATTTTTTTTACTGAAGGTAGAAATGCGGGGTGTCAAATGAAAGATTTTGATGAGTCTTGTTACAGTGTTACCCACTTATTGGAGTATAGTGAGAAGGGAAATATATAAAGTCTATATGCATAAACGATTGAATTCATTGAGAACAATTTAACAGGACTTAATAATTTATTTCATTATACTCGTAACAAGGTATCCAAATAAATGAATTGATGAATTTAATTAGTTAGAAGATACATTCATGCAGCTGACGAGAATTTATTAATTAATTAAGCAATTACAATGATTTTCGTAAGCTTTAAATGCAGAACCGATACATTATTTTTTATGCTTGATTTAGATACGAGGGTGGTTCAAATATGATGAAGACAAATGCTGTAGATGGCGCGCGTATATGTTTTGAAGGTTGTGGCATAAGTATGTAATACCTGGGTCCTTTGCGAACAGTGTGGCATAGTTTTTGTCGGGAGTGCATGTTACAGCATAAGATATACTTCGGAAATAAAATTGAACTACGTAAAGAAAACTGTTTCGTTTTTTTTAATACGGTATTTTGGACATTATGTTATTCGCGGGCTACGATCATGAGTGAACGTCAAGTGCTGACCGCCGTTGCGCAACGTATTGTCATTTGTTTTTTAGTATGGGAAGGCGTTAAAAACACGGAAATTTTTCTGCGTTTAAGAAATCAGTTGGATAGTGAGCGCCTGAGTAGGGCTGCTATGTTTAAATGGGCCAAAGCATTCAAGAAAGGTCACGAAACCGTCGAGAATGAGCCGCATGATCGTTGACCGCAAACCAGCATTACGCCAGACAACATTTGCCGCGTAGAACAACTCATTTTGGAGGACTGTAGGATGAATGCTCGAAACATTTTGGCTAAACTCGGCATCAGTATTGGTAGTGTAGAGTTCATAATCCACAAACACCTTCAATATCGCAAAATAACGCTTAAAACGGAGCAGCATTCCAGCACAAAGTGCGATCCTTCTCCAGGATAACGCATGCCCTCATACCACACGTCTCACGCTCGATACACTCCGGATCTATCAGCCTGCGATTACCACATGTTTGGACCACTCAAAGAAGCCCTCGGAGGTCAAAGATTCAACACCGACGACGAGGTAGAGGAGTTCGTGCGCACATGGCTGTCGGAATCGCCCAAGAAATTCTTCGATACCGGCTTCAAAAAGCTTCTGGAAAGGTGGATAAAATGCGCAACATGTAAGGGGGACTACCTGGAAAAACTGTAATTTTTTTCGATAGTAAATAAACGTGTCCAGAGCATTTGTCTCGATAATATTTGAGCCACCCTCGTATAAGGAAAACTGTCTTTAAAATACCCTTAAATGGATGATATTATTTTTTGTAGATTCACCAAAAAATTTAGCTAAGATAGTAACACGTAGTATCCATACTTCAAATTGAAAAAATTAAGCGATACGTAATCACAGACGTTATAATGTAAAAAAAATACAACAATAGCTATGCGTATTATTACTGCTGTTCATCCTCGATCAAACAAATGAAATTGCTCTTTACGTGAATTAAATTTAAGAATGACTGATGTAAGACATTTCGAAATCTTCCTAGATCTGTATTTATTAAATCAAGATAAAGATGTTAATATAGAACGAACATGGTAGGTCGCTTTCTTAATGCTGCTTCTATAATCAACTAAAGCATACGAGTACATGATACTTTATATGTATTTGCCTTATTTCAACAAATGTTCCTGTTTGAATACACAAATCATGAATAGTATATAGTGCGTCAAATCCAGCAAACCTGTCCTATCATAATATGTATATGCAAATTCTCCTGAGAAAATAGCAGAGGTTATGGCGCTTGATAAAGTTTGCAAATCATCCACACACTTATTAACTGAACGAAAATAAATTTTTCATCAACATTTTCTCAGCACTTATTATGCTTCCGGAGGCATAAAAGTCTCCTCTTTCACACATGCGAGCCCTTCTGAGCCCATCGAACCACTCCCTCCTCAGGTCACATATTGAAGATGATATTAAGGGTTTTATGCAAAGTATCCATTTCCGAAAATATTTGCATTTTTTGGCATCAACCCAACTGTGCGTTGCTGTGTTCGGATATGACTCCTGTCTGTCTGTTTTGTGTCGCCACACCAGTGTTATTTCCGGAGAGTCTAATAGGAAAACGTATTCAACCGAATAAAATCTAATATTTGAGCCAACGCACCGGCGATGGAGGAAACGAGAAAGTGTAAGGGATTATATGAAATGATAACTTATTTCAAGAAGAAGCAGAGTATGGTGGAATAATATGCGCCTACATGGGTATACGAGTAGAAGCAAACTTTCTAGCAACTTGTTGATATTCAGTATGTAAATATCTATATGGACATTTTATGTAAAATCAATTTATATTCCATTTTTATAACCAGCCATCGCATCCCTCTGTTATAATTTGATTGCTTGTTGATAGATTGAGGACATCATGTGTACACTGCATGATGGTATCATCAATATGCTAGGATTCTGTAATTAGGACATAGCAAATAAAAACTGAATATGAGTTTTCATGTAATAAAGATTTCTTAGAATAATTTGCATATCATTCGGGCTCGTCTTTCATGGACCGATATTGAAATTATTCTTGAAATGTCCAATTTTCTATTCTTGCATTTCAAGTGCTTCGGACCAACATAAAATAATAAATAGCTTTTTGAAATGAGTCAGTATATTTCTTTTTTAATTTCAATTCACCGTGATTTTGGTCCTTTGAACAGAAAGCTATTCATTGAAGCAATAAATCAATAATCATCACAAACTTTTAGATTATAATATCAGCGATGACTAGCTATATTTTGAGCAATCGTTTATCAAAAAGAAACATTACAATGGAATATTTAATCAATCAAGTGACCACCTAATTTATGAAAAGAGAAAACATTTTTTTCTGGGAAACATCTGGGTGAATTGATTTATTAATGTGCCTCACCCTTTATTCTCGTGGTGAATGCCTTAGTAAAATAACTTCTATTTCCACTAATTGATTGTCATATAATGAATAAATAGAACAACACTCACAATAGAACCTTTATTTAATGACGAAGTTTCCTCAAATAGTCAGCCTAATACTTTCATAAATAATTAGCGTCACTATTTTCAAACCACTGTAGAAACAAATCAAATGGTGTCTCTGAGGTTGAAGACATTACGATATCTATAAAAAATGAGTGGCATATTTTATTTAGACCACACTGGTAGACTTATTTTTTTTTGAGATTTTGTTTCTGTAGTAACTGATTTGAGAACTAGCAGTGTTAAAAACCATAGTTGAAGCGACCGGGCTCTGTTCTTACAGGAAAAGATGTAGTGACCCTCGAGTAGAGCCTTGATTGAGACTGCAAATAAAATTTCATCAAATTACCGAGAAACCTTCCGGCAAGGGGTCATTTAATTTAAAATGGAGCCACGGCCTTAAAATACGAATTTATTCATCTTAAAGCTTTAGAAATTTCACGTAAGGCATGGGTAGCGTTGCATATATGGGATGGGAAAAAGCATCCGCGATTATTCAAGCTTGATCGAGCCTCAATCACCGTATGCAATTAAAGTGAGTTAAACTTCACTGCAATAATAGGCATATTATGTTAAGTTAAGAAAAAAATTCAACCATGTCGATTCAACATATTAGAAAAAATAGGGAAAATTTCCTAAAGGTATCATATGATTGACAACAATTATTTTTTCTCAATTTCGATCATCTACTGTCTTGATCTTGCATCATAAGACAAGAAAGAAACCAATGACGCCTGAGATACAACCAAGACTTGTATAAATTATGCAATAGTTAAAGAAACTTCAATGTGCTGGCAATGTGTAACAAATGAAGAAGAATGGATACCTCAAAAGATTTTTGTTGAAAGATTTGGTATGAAATGCCAGTATACGAAGATACTCGTATTTTAGCCTATTTTGTATTTTGTTCGCTGCTAATTTTAATCAAGATCCACTTTGAGTTAATGACAATGCTAAAAGGTAGGGATGTCTAATGGAATTGAAGTATTGTAAGGAATGCAAGGATGATAGAATGGAATTTAAAGTTTTCTAGACTCTTTAAATGAATAAATTGCCAAGATATGAAAATACCCTTTGTAATAAATTAGCACTACGCTACTGACAACTATCCGCGGGTCGTTATTGACGTCGACGAGTCGGAACGACCTTTTAACCACTCGCTGTCACTGAACCGCGGTTTGACAGTTGGCAGGAAAAAGAAGGCAATAACCGTGCAATGTTTCAGTCTGATTTTAAACCTTGTTATGCGTGGTTACAGTCAGTTTTTGGCTCGTCCTCACTTTTTTAGCGAGTAACGGAAGGTTTTTTCCCATGCGCGACTAAAAAGTGAAAGGAAAGCACTCTTGTGCCCCGAGTCGTGTAGGACGAAAATTTTGCCTGAATTCGCGAGATCCGTTCAGTATTAAAAGTGGAAAGAAAATCATTCGGTGGAAAGAGGAGAGAATATAACCGACAAAACTTAATCGAAGTTAAAAAAAACGAGTACCAAATAGAGCAGGAATCGTGCCGAAGCCCATAAGCAAACGCAAACGTAATCGCGGAATTCGGTACCAAATAAATCAATTCAAGTGTGGGAATAGTAAATCCAAGCCCAGAGACCGCCCCATTTCTAATGCATTTGTGAAATTGCAATTAAAAATCACCGCTAGGTACCAAGGGGTTTGCAAATACAGCTACTCAATGTGCCGCACAGAAACGCTAATTGTGGACCCCTCCACTCGCTAAATACGACGCCCCACAAGTGAAAGCACAATAGAAAGTCCATTTGGAACTGCCCAAGGTAGGGGTGTTCAAGAGGAAAAACATTCTTTTATCAGCTCTTAAATCATAATCATGTTCTGTTTTGTTTAGATTGCTTTTGCTGATATAACGCGAACAATAATTCCCGCCAGACTTGGCCTGTTTTATGTTCTAACATTGGTGCAGAAACCTACAAATGAAAGAGTCATTGAACTTATTTCTGAAGCTGTCAAAATAAAGGAAGAATTCGTAACAGATGCCTCACCAGTAGTTATGATCGGTATGAATTGTGGGCTGATGTCACAATACATTGAATTCATGGCAGATCGATTGTTGAATGAATTGAATGTGCCGAAGGTATACAACACACCGAATCCATTCCTTTTCATGGAGTTGATACCACTGGAAGGTGAAAACAAACGTCCTCGAGAAGAAAATTGTCAAATATCAAAGGTGGGAATAGCATTAAGTCAAAACAATTTGTGGGCACAAGTTAAAGACATTAACTGCAATGTTGCGCAGTAAACTTAAAAAAATTGCTCGACAGTTCTTTTTGCAACAAACATAGTATATATGAGGCTAATTTGCTGAGCAACTATAAACGTTTGATAAAGCACCTGTGAGATCAAATCAGTATCTGAAAGTCTTATTAACTTTTTACCGTATGAGGTTTACTAATTAATGCATTTGTGTAAATATATCTTGAGTTGCTTATTTAGAAAAAAGAGAAAATCAAACTCGTGAAACCGATGCCGAGTCATTTTTAATCATTTCCATTCCAAACTGTTTTATACTTTAATATAAAATATGTTGATATAAAATGTCCAGTATAGGTCTTTTTTACATTTTTATTTAAAAAAAATGTCAGATAATTTATTGAAGCATCTAGAAAAATCAAGTGCTGATAGACATACTTTGCAAAAAGTAAAAGATTAAGTCAGAGCTAACGCTTTGTACATATGGACTTCATTTTAGAATTCCCGAAGTTGATGCTGATTGAAAGTATTTCAGTATTCTCACCCCTTATGTTTTACCTCTTAAGCGAAAACGTGACTTAATATATGCAAAGACTGTGAACACACTACAAAAATGCTTCGATTAAAAAATTATGCTTAAGAAATCCAGCGGAGTTCCTTGGTGAGATTTAAAACTATGGAAGGGTTACTTGAAAGCTGTGTTCTTCCCTCAAACTTTTATCCTTAGATCACTATTTTTGATATAAAAACTAGCATTTTAAAGTTTAATTTGAACGTTTCACAATAATTGGATTGTCTAAGAAACAAATATTTTTACAAAATTTCAAAGGGATTCTGGATTTTGAGCTATAACTCACGATTCTTTAGACTGTTTTATTCTATGCATGAGTACCTCAATATATCGGCAACCTTCATTTGGTTCAATGTAACACTTGTTGTTTTAAATTAACTTTTAAAAAAGGAGAAATCAGATGAAATAAGCTTTCTAACAAAAATTCAATACACACTCGTACCGCAGCATAGTTGTAATTAAATTTTTTTTCACCTTTCAAGAACATTTGGGGAGACAGTATGGAAATTATAGCCCTACGCTTTAGGTAGGTGTCAAAAATAAAGCTTCAAGACTTTGAGTTTCCCTAGATACTTGTAAGTAATACAAGAGAAAATTCGCTTTCATTTCACGATAGCAGTTTATAGTTAGTCGGGTATAAGGGAAAGTAGCTGATAAGACATTTTTTAGGAGGGAAGATGTTATTTACGGTATATTAGATTTTACTTTTAAGAAAAGAGAATAAAATAAAATTCCTCAATCTTTTTTTTTCAATATGATTTAGTAATAATTGCCTGCCTAACATTTTAAAGTAATTATCAATCGTACACGATTATTTAAAAGTTGGGTGTACGCCAACCATTGGCAGAATATAGATAATAAGATTTTTTTATGCATAACACAAATTATGTTGTTTAGTGACAGTTTGCATCGTTTTATAATTTCCTAAGTTATAAAAAAGTATTGTGAATTCGATCCTATACTCGGTTCATCTCCTTTAGAGATGAATGTTAGGTTTGGTGTTAAATGTATTGACCACTATAAATCCGTTAGTGAATGTATTATAAACTTGTATGAAACTATTAGCATTTAAATATATGTACTGCAGCTTTCACTATAAAACCACTAAAAATTTCTTTTAAGGGATTCACGTAACAAAATAATTTCCTTGCGTTCATTCCATTATGTTATGAATGAAGTGACCAGAACAAATACAATATTATATAAAATGTAAATTAACAAATAGTTCTTTGTTCTTTTAATTAGCTTCTCGCAGGAAAAGAACATCGAGTACAAAAAGAGTCTTAAATATTTGAGAGGTACATAAAATAAATTTTTAAAATTATTAAACAAATTGCAGATCTTTATTTGATAAGAATGAAAAATTCTTTATACATAAATGAAAGTTAACGATGTTAATTTATGATTTACTTTAAAAAAGGAAAAAATTATATGAATTGCTAAAATAGCAACGACTTTCCTTTCCAGCAAAATCTTCTTTTTTTGGCAGAAATTTCAGCGAGCGGTAAGTGTGCCGTTTCGAGGGTAGGGTTCCAGAAATCCGCGGATGGCCGGTTGCGCGTAGCGTTGGTACGCGGTACCATCGATTGTTTTGAAGTTGTTTTCATTAGAGTAGATTACTTCGAAGCTTGCGTTAGAGTAGAAGATTTTTCGGTACTGCGTCGGGAAAAAGTAAAAAAATAATTCGGGAACGCAAAATCAAATTCAGTTTTTTTGTTGTTGTCTGACTTGACTGAACGGAAGTTAATTACGGAATAAAGTATATATGGGTTTCATTTCCGTATGGTTGTATTTTAGACGCATTTGAAACGGGCATGTAATGGTTGCTGAATGTTTGTATTCCGGACTTAGTCTACTCGCACAAGACGCGCGACCGAACTTCTCCCCAAACTAGCTAGCTAGCCAGCAGCCACCTCGGAGTAGACTAAGAGTGTCCGGACTTGTTGACCTAAAGGGTACAGTCCATTGTCACTTTCCAAGTCTTTATGCCTAGAACTGATGAGAGGTCGGTTCAGATTTTGTTCGAGCGTATTTAAACGAAAATCATTACACTTTAGTTCAAGTGTGAAATTTATTATCTAATCATTGGCAAAAAGTCAAACTCCAAGTCACGAGAAATTGATTACTTCAAGGCAAAATTTTTATCTCGGTTTTACTGCAGGTACTAGAAAAGCAAGTACTCGAAGGCTACCAAATAAAAAGTAAAACAGCGACAAAACTTCAACACCCACAAACACGTAAAATAAGGAATAGTACGGGTGGTAAGGGGTCTTTCAACTTACTGCTACGAAGGATTTCGACGCTCAGCTCTTTCTTACTAAAAAGAACTAGAGGCGTACAATTCTTCTGTTTGGCGCCTGCTTAAGAATTTGATAGGTATATAGAGATAGATAGACTGCAATGGTAATAACATGACAAAGATCGATCGATTAGTGCTCATAACTCCATTATAAAGGTTGATTTATTATGAGGTTTGATTTTCATTGGCTTTTTTGACAGATCAGGCATGACTCCTGTCGTCAAACTGTAATTTAATTTTTATTCAGTATTATTTGATAAATCATCATGGAAAGACTAACACCGCAACAACGTATCCAAATTGTTCTGTGAGAAACGTTTGTCGTACTACTTTACATACAGCAAGAGAAACAATGGATTTATTGTGAAATCATTTTAGTGAGAACCTGATTTCACGTTTTGGACCAGCAAATTGCCCACCCGGATCATGTGATATCACACCTATAGATCACTTTCCTTGGGGTTCAGGGATAAGTCATTATTCGTGTCATTTGTGAGATACCAGTCGCAATGCTGAAACGCGTCATCCAAAATCAGAGCCTCAGGATCGACCATTTATGGTGTAGTCACGGTCGACATTTAAACAAGATAGTTTTTGAAAAGTAAATTTTGTAGATTGTTCTTTTGACTCACATAAAACGTTTACAGTAGAATTCATTTTCATGCCCCATATTTGAGATTCAAAAACAAACCTCATTGTGAATCATCCTATGCCAATTTCGAAAAAAAGAAAAGCAATGGGTTGTGTATGCAATCTTGCTAGCGGCATGTAGTTAGCGTGGTGAGTGGTTAGAAGGCTCATCTCGTAAGCCGAAGATTCCTGGTTTGAATCTCATTGGGGATAACAAGATTTATTTAGAGTCATTCTTCAGACGGACTATAAGCCCACTCAGTTATGATAAAGGGTGGTCCAACCATAATGCACGATGTTAATTGTGAGTCACAACTTGACGTCAAGTTTTTTGCGCAACTTAACTTGACATTTCTTTGTTTCAGTGTTTGATAAATTCAACCATGAAGAAGCATACATTCGAGCAGCGCATTAAGGTTGTTGATGTCTTTTACGAAAATGGGCGTTCAAATCAAAAAGCATTTCGTGCACTTCGTGATTTTTTGGTCAGAATAATCGACGAAATGTGTCCACAATCGAGAGCATTGTGCGCAAATTTCAGCAAACCGGATCCGTAAGAAATGTGAAACCACCCACGCATGCTCACCCAGTTCATTCTGCGGAAAATATTGCTGTTGTTCGTGATAGTGTGGCAGAAGAGACATCAACCCCGACTTGTCATCGTGGCCAACAACTGAACATCTCACGAACAACATTTATGCGAATTTTGAAAAAAGATTTGAATTTTCACGCTTAAAAAGTTCAATTGACTCAAGAGCTGAAGCTTACTGACCATTTCAAGCGTCAGCAATACGCCGAATGGTTGGGTGAACAAACTGACTTTACAGAGAAAATCATCTTCAGCGACGAGGCACACTTTCACCTCAGTGGATTCGTTAACAAGCAGAATTGCCGCATTTGGGTAAATGAGAATCCAGGAACAATTGTTGAAAAGCCAATGTATTTGGTGCGGGTTATGAGCTGGCGGCGTCATCGGGCCGTACTTCTTCGAAAATAAGGATGGCCAAGCAGTAACCGTGAATGGTGTTCGCTACAGCGAGATGATAACGGACTTCTTGTGGCTAGAACTTGAGGTTATGGGCCTTAGCGATAGGTGCCACTTATCACACAGCCACCGAAACAATGGCTCTTTTGCGGGATACATACTGGTTAAAAATCAGAACGTATCGCAGCTGGGTGAATGGTTTCACGGTCAACGCATGGTACTGATCATATCATCTTCCCGAGTGCCTATACAGTCGATCAAGATACTAAAAGACTCTAACTATCTCTAAGCAAAGGCCCAAAAGGGGCTGTAGTGCTTAAGCAAAGAACGGTGCATGAATACTTGAAATTAAACATGGCAAACTGAGTATATATAAGTCTGGAGTAGAGTTTACCAGGAATCATGAAAAGAGAATACAATTGTATTATTTGTAATTGTGTTATCGCGAAATATCCAATAAATTAAATAGAAGACCATTTTACATTCCGAATAAAAATGGTATACGGCTTATTACGTACATTTTATTACACATAGCAGAATTTCGATGATGCATCACGTAAGCGTGTGATATAATTTTGAAAGAAAATTATATGCACTGTGCACAGAACAAAAATTTTGAGATATTAATGGTTTTCAAACGATTCAGTTTGTTTTCAAGCCAAATATGAATCGGCCATAAAAGCACACATTAAAATAACACATTCACGGGCTTAGTAATTTCATCAGAATTTTTATGTAGAATCACATGCACTTTGTCATTGAATCCAATAAAATTGAATATGTAATAGACAAATTCAGGCAATTTAAGCAACTCATACATGCCAATTGAAGTAATAGTCCTGCAGAATGTATTTCCTCTTGTTTAATAAAAAGCAAAAATTTTTATGAGCCGCAACTCTTAGTAGGCATTACCTAAAACGTAATGATATCAGTGAAGAATCACTGAGGATATTTTTTGGCCAAATCTTCAAAAAATGCAATTTGAAACAAAGAAAGTGTAATGCAAAGGCGATTATTGTCATGTAATTCTAGTTGTTGCGAAAGCTTGAAAAAATGTGAAAGTTTGCTTAAACTTTTATAAGTATAAAAAGGAAATTTAGACATATAAAAAAACATATGTATGTATCATCATCATCATATATCAACCATAATCTTAAGTTGTGGTGCAGCCTCCCTTTCGTATTGACTCCTCATTATCTTCCATGTCTTCCTGTCTTCAGCTATTCTCATCCAGGCTGTGCCAGCTATTTTGTTTATATCATAATTAAATAGAATCTTTGGGCGTCTTCTTGGTCGTTTAATTCCTGTTGGGTACCAGTGCGTTATTTTTTGGTGCATCTGCCGTCCGTCATTCTCGCCAAGTGACCGGCCCATCGGCATTTCAATGATTCCGTGCTATACATATATCACGTCTGTCACTTGAGTCTTTTCTCGTATCCACGATAGTCTCTTGCGATCCCTTCCTGCAATGCCCAGTATGCATCTTTCCATGGCTCTTTGGGCGACCTGGAGTTTCCTTGCTATTCCTTTTTGTTAGCGCCCAAGTTTCACTACCATATAGCAGGACTGGTAGGATACATTCATCAAAGGTTTTCTTTTTCAAGTTTATCTAATTCTTCCCGAAAGCACTCCATGCCATCTTTATTCGTCGATTGATTTCTGGTAGTAGTGAGCTGGATTTGTGTATTAGCTGACCAAAGTATACATATTCTTCGACTATTTCTAGTGTGGTTTGTTCACTTTAGTATGCCCTTGAGTGCTTATGTAGTCATTGAACATGATCTTGGTTTCGCTTGAGTTCATTTTCAAGCCTACTTTTCCGCTAGCCGCGTTGAGTTCATTCAGCTGCTCTTGTAATTCATCTTGGCGGTTAGGTGTTCACCATCCATGTTCAATCCTTTATTTTCCCAATGTAGGGTTCAGAAGATACCCTCTAACGTGGCGTTGAAGAGCCTTGGCGACATGTGCCTCCCTGCCGTACCCTTTTTATGTGAGAAACTCTGGGGTGTCTTCTAGTACTTTGACCTTTGCTTTAGCATTGCGGTAGACGCTATCTAGAACCTCTTGATATGGTTTGTGTATGCCTTGTGTTATTAATGCATTTATTATTGCATCAGGAAAGATTGAGTCAAAGGCTTTCTCAAAGTCTATGCAGGCCAGTTCTAGGGGCTGCTCATACTCTTTATATTTACTAAAGACTTCCCGTAGTGCGTGGATATGATCTATAGTGCTGTATCCACTTCTGAAACTAGCCTGCTCCCGTGGCTGTTCGGCATCTAAGGCTGTTTGTCTCCGGTTGCTAATGAGCTTCGTGAATATTTTGTAGAACACCGATAGTAGACTTATTGGCCTGTAGTTCCTGACATCTTTTTTGCTGCCTTTTTAAAGGATCAGTATTATATAAGCGCTATCCCATTGATCAGGTATGCATCTGGTGTTAATGCAATCAGTGTAGATTTTTGCCAGTAGTTTCCAGGTTTCTCTGCCTGCGTACTTGAGCAGTTCAGCCGTGATACCGTCATTACATGCCGCTTTACCATTTTTCATGGAGTTGATAGCCATCTCGACCTCTTCCACGAGGATATTTGGGACATTATCGTTGGTTGAGGAGAAGGCCGTTGTTGTTATTAAAATGAGAGTCAAGTTATCTGGAGCCTTAGACTATTCTCATTCACGTTAGACGTTATACAGTTTGAATTTTTATTCATCATTTACTATATAAATGATTTCTTTGAATGTCATTTCTATTGAGTTTAAATGAAACGAAAAACAATCGTTAAATAAAAGGGATCTATTTTACCAGCCAATGAGGCAAAACTGGAGCACTGTCGGAATCGCATATTATTTTGTATGCGTACAGTCAACTAAAATATGAATTTGAAAAGTTTAAGAAAAAGTAAAGAAATAAAAAAGAACTTGAAGTAGCAGGAGAGTGCTCCTGCCAGAAGGGTATTGTAAAACAGTTAGTAAATCAAACAAGATATTCTGCATATCAAAACTTGACGAAATATACAGATTCCATAAATTGAGCTCGAACAATTATTATGGTTATTGTGATTTTAAACTCGCCCCCATTTCGTTTCAAGTGTTTTAACCCCGTCGCTTAGTTAGTCATGATATTCCAAACCATTTCTAAAAGTTTTAGCAAAACTCCTACATATTTGTAGTGTCTAGGTCCGTTGCAAACGTATATCTTCCTAGTATCACGTGTTAATGTAGTGTAGTTGTTAATTATTCAATTGGCTGTAACTAAGCTGCTTATTGTTCAATTATTATGAAATTTTCGGGACACATATAATTACTTTTAAAAACTTTAATTGTAGCTATTGGGAAATTTAAGGATTATATAGGCAAAAACGTATAATTTATAAAATGTGCTATTATTAACAAAGTTGATCGAATTTCGACTTCTGAGGCATTTGCTACCCTTGTACTCCTAAAGCCACACCTCTGTGACTTTTTCAGATTTTTCGGTATTCGGCTATTCGGGGGGGACACAAAATTTCGTACATTTCCCCTTCGCTGCACCCCTCAAAGCAAAACTTGCTGGTTTAAGACTCGTTTTGTAAAGTTCTCATCAAGACCTTTCATTTGATACCCATATTGCCTACATGCAATAAAATTTTTTTTTCGGGGGCAACTCCCCTATATGGGGAGACCCCCCCTCAAAGACCTTATAAATTTCTTTTCGCGGCGAAACTTTGAAGAGGGTGTCACTTTGCACCTATTTACAAGATTTTATGTTTCTAGCTTATGTAGTTTGCTAGAAAAAGTGTTGTGACACATGGATGGACGGACGGACAGACGGGACGCGATTTTAGTAGGGTATTGTAAATGATTTTACAATACCCTAAAAAGGGTTACGAAAGAAATCATAACCGGTCTTCTCCTTTTCCTTCTGATGGATATGGGACCTGCAACGTCGGTGGACTCTTGCGTAAGAATAAGCTAGCCACCGGAAGAAACTTCCTCTCTTCTTGTTGTTTCAGGGGTTCTCGCTCATTTTGATCTTTGATCTAGTTGGAAAGAACGTGAGGAGGTTCCACTACTACTCGCATGCCCCATTCTTTTTGTGGGGCATCCGGGTAATAGTGGTCAATGACAGATTCGTGTCCAACCTCGCACGTGGGTAATTTGGAGAAGTCGTCATTTCTCCTTAATAACCTTCGGTTGGTTATCTCGACCTTCAACAAATATCTAATGTCACAAAAAAACCGTAAGAGTAAAATTTTTTGCAGCGGGTCCTTGCACTGGCAGAAAGAACAGAGGCGACATTAATTGATTGGTCTCTCCAATTCTTAAAAACATAAATGTAAATGATCTTTTTGATTTAATATTCGGAGAAAAGGCTAAATTAATAGCTTTTGTCTTATCATCTTTGTGGAATGCAGCTAAACATAAAACGGAAAAAGCAATGAGACACATCCAACATTTGTTACATTACAATTGATTTTTCCTCAATGCTCATAAAACTCACATCATTGCTTTTTCACCGACTTCTGTGAGCAAACAACATTAATTTTAATCAAATTGCATCAAACCAACTTGTTGATGTATCCTGCGAGTAAAAAAGAATAGCCTTTGCCAACAAGATCACATAATGTAGTTTAATTTGTAGAAATCGAGCAGTCAGCATACCAAACTACTTTTTTAAAGCACTACAGTACATCTCGGGCCTTCGCTTTCTGCTAATAGCACCTCTAACTGTCTCCGTTCATTAACCGCGTCCTCTAATTCCAAAATCCGAGCAGCGATAAACTGTCTTCCTCAACCAAGTCAGACCAGCGTTTTCTCGGTTTCCCTGCTGGTCATCGGCCTTCTGCTGGTCATCGGCCTTCACTTCTCCCAACGAATACGAACCACGGATCTTCGGTATCCGTGGTTCGTCGATACGATTCATGTGGCCAGCCCATTGCATTTTCCGCAGCCTTACAATAGTTGAGACTTCTGGTTCGTCAAAACAATTCATACAGCTCATGGTTGCATCGAATTCACCATTGGTCCCTGTCTAGCTCCGTTCCGGTTGATCGCCTCAGGACCCATCGCTCAAAGGCGTTCAATTTATTTGCGGATGCTTGGCTTAGGGTCCATGTTTCACACCCATAGCAGAACACAGGTCTTATCACAGATTTGTATACATGGACCTTTGTTTTCCTGTGTATGCAGCTGGTCTTCAAGATCGTCAAAACTGAATAAAATATTTTATTTGCGAGTTGTATTCTTTGCCGTACTTCGTCTCTTTCATTACCCATTTTCATCATTTTGGCGCCTGAATACATAAATTTCCCCACATTTTTGGTACTGTATTTGCCAAATGTGATATTTTGTTTATTTGAGGTATTTTCTCTCGACTACTCGACTTTGTTTTATTTTCATTAATTTGTAGCCGTACTAGTTCTGGCTAACTGTCGAGTTTCAGGAAGAGTTTTTTGGCAGTTGTTAATGACCGTGAAAAAATGTTGATGTCGTCCGCATAGGCTACTACTTGGCTCGATTTGTATAGTAATGTACCTCGTATATCGACAGGTAGCTTCCTTATGACGGACACCAGAGCCAAATTGAATAGCAATGGGGCCAGCCCATATCCCTGCTTTAGTCCGATATGCAAACTGCTCGAGGAATTTGCATGGAAAGGCAACAGGAGTTAGAGAAAGACGATTGTCAATACATGTTTATTACGCGCTATATAAAGTCCTAGTGAAAATGCTGTTTGTCAAATTGTTATTGGTTATTTTTTTTTAACTTAATCAAGTTAAGATGCGTGGCTAGTGTTTATATTGATTTTATAAGAATATCGTAATTTTTTTACCTAAAGTGAATCATGTGATTGAATGAAATCATGTTAAAAAAAACACAATATCAATGATAGCAATGCATTAGAAGATGTCGTTCAAAAAGGTCGCACTTTCATTACTTCTCGTAAATTACTCCACGATACTTTTGCAACTATAGCTATGGATAGAAATCATGGCATCAAGAGACAATAGGGATTACATAAGTGGAGCTAATGGAAATACACTCAAATAGTTTGTCAATGATACGGTTATCGCTAAGCCAAATTCTCATCACTTCAGGCTCGCACAAGCTTAAGAAAACAAGCCAGAAAGGACCGAAAAACAATTTATGAAGAAAAAAAAAACTAAAACCAGGCAATATCTTCGACTCGTCTTGAATGGTCCTTTGGCTATCAGCTCCAAACAAATCTATGCCAGCGACGCAGTCGCATCACAACAAGCAACGCTTGCCAGTAGCCAAAGCAATAGTGATCATGTTAGACAGTTAAAATTGTCCAAAAACAGTATTACTGATGGAAAACAGTGGAAAACGTTAATATAAAATTCGTGGGGTTTTATGGAGAATCCTTTCTTTTTAAATCCGGATAATACTCTGAATGGATCAATAAAGTGGAGAGCACAAGAGTCCGGGCAAACAGCTTGCATTAAGGATTTAACTGATAATAAACAGTTTTAAACCCGCGCCGTATCATTTATCTTTTTACACAAAAAACTAAACAAATAATCAAAAAACTAAGCAAATAATCACAAGTGAATTCTTGTCACAAAAATTTTTCCTTGGTAGTCTCAATTCAATCGATGCTAAAACAGTCGATTTGAATCAAAATTTTTAACATAACTGGTGATTACCCCTTTTCTTTGAAAGTGCGAGGAGTTGAACAAAAACCATGCCAAGCAATCCGCAGAGAGCTGCCCCCCAGCGACCGCAGCTGCTCAATGTAATTCGAGGCGGCTGCAATGAGAACGCTGTTTCATCGCCAGCATGGGGGATTTCTTTTTCGTCGTGTGAAAAGAAGGCGGTAAATTGTTTGCAGCAAGTAGTTCTCCAGAAAATAACCATCAGTATCCATTAAACTTCAACAAAAACAATTGAACAAATTGAAATTGTCGCTAGGATATGAGTGCGTTGAAATAGCCGTGAAAAGTGCACGTTCTCCAATCCCCAGAGGTGAGAAAATTCCAATGAAAAGTGACAAGACGAGAGTGCTACGAGACATCGACCGCACGGACGGGAAAAAAAGAAACGACGGAACGGTCCAGTTTAGTGTCGCTTATTTGTGCGGAGACAGTTTTTCTGTGTTATAAATTTACTTGCGGTGTTGCACGTCGAAAAAAAGTTTG
The DNA here is from genome assembly GCA_963969285.1 of Odontomyia ornata. Lineage (NCBI taxonomy): Eukaryota > Metazoa > Arthropoda > Insecta > Diptera > Stratiomyidae > Odontomyia > Odontomyia ornata. Next base: position 330,359,038 of record OZ017738.1, on the reverse strand, counting down.
GTGAACTCCCAACACTGGGTTTTGGTCGCGCCATAAATATTGACGGGTGACAGTTTTCCCATCGATCGCGCCACTTATTGGATACGGAAACGGACCGGAAAACTGACAGTTGGTGGGTAGTTAACCGGTGCGTTTAGAGGAGCAGTCGTAGCATTGTCTAGTTTGGGGCCAGCACTATAGTGCATGCGATGATGGCACAAATAGTGTGAAGCGAGCGTAGAAATTGTGGTCACTGTAAAGGAAGGAGAATTACCGCTGAGAGAAGGTAATCAAGGAAAATGCGAATGAAGTTTGATTTAAAGATGGGAGTTCAATGCAATGAAAAAGATGCATCAGCAACTGAGCGAATTCAAGGATATCAGTGTATTGCTGCAGGAGAAGGACTTGTTTGTTTAAAGGATGAGTTCAGAGAGAAGAGCGGAAGAATACCGACGCAGACTCTTTTAAAATCGTGTAAAAGTCGAATTTCTACCAAGTTATTTGATCTGGTTAAGGTTACTAAAAGCATTTTAATTTCAATTCAGCCGCTTAAAGTGATTGTCTTTTCTTTTGTATCAATCCCGACGATAGCATAGTGTAACGCAAAAAAAAACATTCAATCAAAATAAATTTTTGTGAGATCCACAGATGCAGGAGCCGCCACATTCCAGCAACGAGTGCTCATCGGAGAAGTGTGGTGAGTACTTTGTTCCTTTTTCATTCAGTTGCATGCTCGAGATAATCATTCTCCCTAAAAATATATCTATTTTTTAAATATAAAATAAAAATTAAATTTTCGTATTAACAAATTTTTTCTTAAAAACAACTTTATTAAATTAATTGCCATTGTTTACTGACGGAGAGCACTATTAAATGGGTATGTGGAAAAACAGAATGATGTGTTGAGTTCTATTGCACATTAACTCGGTCTTCTCTGTTCTTCTCTACCGGGTATGGGACCCGCAACGTTCGTGGGAATGTCTGCAAAAATGAGCTAGCCAACAGGGAAACATTTCTCTTTGTTGTTACAGGGGCTCTTGCCAGAGATGATTAGCCCTCCACTTTCTCAGCATGGCCAAGTCATCGTATAGATCTTTGATCTGGTTGGAAAGGGCACGAGGGTGCACCACTACCACCCAAATGCCCCACTTTTTTAGTGGGCTGTAAATATCCACGTCCATGACGGGTTCATGTCCGACCTCATTAGTGATAAAGTCAGAAAGATCGTCGCATCTTTTCGTCCAATGTCTTTCGGTCGATTACCTCGGCTTTCGACACCTGTCGAATGTGTCTATTTGCCACGTACAACAAATCGTAAGCGTGAAGCTTTTAGTAGTGGGTTCTTGCACTGGCGGAAAGAACCCGCCCCAAGACACCTTAACGCTAGCTGCCAGTATGCTTTAGCGTTGCCAAGCAAGGCCATTTCCAACTGAGTACTAATTTTTCGCTCGCTGAGGTAGGAGTCCAACGCTGCAGTCCTAAACGGATTTTAACACCGTTCAAAACACTACAAATACTTGACGAAAATCTGAAGTGGAATATATATATATATATATATATATATATATATATATATATATATATATATATATATATATATATATATATATATATATATATGTATGTATATATATATATATATATATATATATATATATATATATATATATATATATATATATATATATATATATATATAGAATTTATTCGTACTTTTTGCTTTCTCCTTGGCTCCTTGATGTACTCGTATGAGTTGGGAAATTAACTGTAACGCATTAACAGATAGAACGCGAAGCTAGTAGGTCTTTACAAAATCCCTTAAAACGGCTTGGCATTATCTAGTAAAGAATATTTAAGAATTTACAGTTTTGTTAATTAATTAGCACATATCAAATAACTTTCATGAAACTTCAAACAAATTTCAAGTTAATAAATATGGTTAACATATACATATGTATAATGTGAGTGAAAATAAGATAATTGACTATGTCCCAACATGTTCCTCAAGCTACGCTTTTAAGGAATTGTTAAGCTAGTACTTTTTCTCTGCTATAAGTTTTAGATGTCAACTTGTTAGCTATGAAAAAAATAAAAAACAGAACATCTCTCACCTCATCCAATGTTAGTGCTTATACAAGTATTATTAAGTTGCAATTGGAGACCCCACTGCCCTTCATTCAAATTTTTTAAATGAGCATCCTTAACTGTGTGTACCTAACATATTCTTATTCTTCCATGCACAAACCAACACTGCATACCCTGTTGTAACTTCCTCTAATACTAACCAAAAGCCTTGAATAAAAAGCTGACAACATCTTTTTGTCGGCACGCCACAACCCATCAGATTCTCGCGCCAGGCTACACATTCATATGAAAAGCACTGTTCATGCTCATTCATTCTAAATTAAAACTTGAAAGTGTTTCAAACGTACTATCCCATATCTTTACATTTTCTCATTATCCTTAGGAAACTGAAAGAGCTGGCTGAAGATGGCGAGTTAAAAATGGCGAAACCATCCAACTGAAATGAACACACCGTTACCATTGCAATTAACCTCGATTATTTCGAGGAAGAAAGCAACAACAGCAACATTGTTGGTTTGCTGGCTGGCTGTGTACGTTTTGTTTGTGTATGCGGACATCTTTATTCTGGAGAAATTCATTCGCCGACATTTTTTTCGTACAAATGGAAGCTAAAGATTTACAGATTAAAAGCCTTAAAGTGAAAATTTCCAAGACAAATAATCCTTGACATTTTCTCGGTTATTTTTCCGCAACTTCAGGATGCCTTTGGACTGAGTGCCAAAGAGAATATTTTATTATAAGCGCACAAGGCCACTCTGCCCAAAATCGAGTCAATGCATTTAAGGGACCTCATTCTGTCCTTTGCGGGCACTGCGGTTATGATGAATACTAATTCAATAACACCAAATAAGATTAATGGGAAATTCATTACACCAGATTAGTTTTCCAAAAATGAACGGAAAAAGTGTGAATTTAATCAAAACGAAATCCCCCGGGAAGAGAAAAATGCCAAAAATCCTGTTCAATATTAAAACTCTAGAATGCAATAAATTGCATAAGCTCTGAAGGACGAGCAGGAATTTGTTTAACGCTCATAGAATTTATTTAAATATTTCTAGTCAATGCTGTTGGGATGTTGCGGTTGCCATGATTTATTTAATTGAAATTCCGGGCGTTCAACCAGTTACCCACAGGCTTAACATTGAACATAGGTTACAGTTCTTCTCTGTGGTGGTAAAGTGAGAAAAGCGCAACAACTATGGAAACAAGCGAAACTATTTGGAAACGTTTAAAACTTTTTGACTGTATGAAATACGATATTATGCTCAGATACCTTCAGCGTGGTATAGATTGAAACTGTTTGGAAGTTTATAATTTTCTAGTTTTCAGGGTTTTGTAAAAAACTATTTACAATACTCTTTTAAAATCAGTACTGTCTGTCCGTATGTTATGTCAGTAGGTTGGAAGGAATTTCATAAATGATTGACTCTTGAAATGTTCAAAGGTGCCTAAGTGGAGTTTCCCCGTATAGGGCGTGATTCTTAAATATTTTTTGACCAAACGCCAGTCATGTGGGGTGGTATCAAATTTAAATTGTTGATGAAAACTTTTCAAAACGGGTTTAACAAGTATGATAGACAGGCCTACGCTCATGTCAGAAGGGTTTTGTACTCAACTTACGAAATGTAGTCACCAGCAACGAATAAAATCAAGTAACATGTCAAAGAGACGTGCAAGTTTAAAAGAAAATCCATTGTTTCTCCATTTTCAATGGTCGCCATTTTGTTGCAAACTAACAAAAATCATGAATTTCCAAAAAAATTTACATTATCGATCTTCGAAGGTACCAAAATCGAGTGTTATCGTTGTTTTAATTGGATAAATTTGAAATTGCTATAACTTCCGTAAATATGATTTGATTTTCATCAAACTAACAGAGTATTAAGATCTTTTATATGTTCACTTGAATATCAAATAACGTAAAATTTAATTGCATCCTTACAATTTTATTGGGGAAAATGTAAAATTTGAATATCATACTATGATTAACCAAGTTAAGCGAATTTTGTCTTCTGAGGTACTTGTTGTTGTTGAATTATAAACATCTGCCCCCATAATTTTTTCAGAATTTTCAGATGACAGGTGTCCAGTCGCAAGGTTGGGGACACAATTTTTTGTGTGTTTCCCCTCCCTGTGCGCCCCTTTAAGTAAAAAATGTCAGTTGAAGAGCTATTTTGAAAAGATCCAATCAAAATCCTTCATTTGATACTCATGTCGGCTACTTTTGGTGAATTTTTTTTCAGAGGTACTCCACTTGAAAAAAAAATTTTGTAATTGAACTTTGAAGAGGGCACCGCTTTACACCTACATATAAAATTTGAAGCGAAGGCCCGAGAGGGGCTGTAGTGCTACGAAGAAGAGCATAAAATTTGATTTGACTCAACTATGTTAATGATAGCGTGAAACATGAATTTCACATTTTTCTCATTAGTATGAGTATCCTTAAATTGAACGAAATTTTCTAATAACATAGTCTAATGGACAGTCTTTATATCCTGCCAGCTTGAAAAAATCAAATCATGGTGATTATAGTCATTTGAATTTTCTTCCATTGTTACAACAGTAACAACACATGGTTTTTCTATTATTCAATCAAACCGGACGTAATAGTTTTCGTCGGATCTGCTTGAAGTTTCTAGTACGATGAATATGGTGGATATATTCAAGACTCATTTCAGTTAACAATATAAGTAATACGCCTTAGGGTGAGAAATAATGTATTAAAAAAAAATGAACATTTGATACAAATGTCAACGAACTTTTTTCTAAAGTTAATTTACTATGTGTCTGCATAACTACTTTTTCTGATGTCGACTCCTTGTTACAGTTTGCAAATTCTTCCTCTTCCAATGCATCGTTTAGTTCAATCGAAAATGCTGTGCGTTCAGTGTCGGATCCAGCTTTATCAATACCGACAAAAGTAAGCCGCAGGTAAAATCATCTAATGTCTCCTCTCAAGGAAAACTGCCAGCTGGTCCTTTAGCAACAGTTTAAACGTAAATGCTCAAAATGACAAGCAGCATCAACCAGCGTTCATATCGCAGCCAGATTGCAACAATGCTGCACAAATAATTGAACTTAGTCTCTCAATGGTTACCAGGAGCAAGTCGTTGTTAAAGCCACTATCTATTAACCAATAACCAGTGGTTACGGAAGCTGACAATTTAAATGTCCTTGATACCACTCTAACTGCTCAACAAGGTATGCAGCTATAGTTAGTGTTCGTACCACAGCCTGATTGCTGCAATTATGTCGGAACCTGATCTATCCATGGTCACTAGGAATAACTCGTTGTTGGAGCTGCTTTCTATTAATCAACGATTAGTGGTCCTAAAATCTGATTTACCTACGAGTATTGTCAGCTAACCTGGTTCTTTGTCCAATGGCCAGGTAGCAATTTCAAAGAAAATATCTCCTCCAATTTAATATTAGAAATCGAATGACCACGTTCCTTCAACAGATCTCGATTCTCCTGTCTTCTGTGCTTCTAGGCCTTTGGAGCGTAACTTCATCTCTAGAGTGGCTTATGAAACTTTTGTTGAAGACTTAAAGCGTTAAGTCACTAAAACGTTCGGATCATTGTAATGAATCATGCGACGCCGCTGGCGACCACTACTAGCACACTTTGCTGCTAGGTCGCTTGTCATTTCACGTTGGTTGCGACGAGCGCACATCCCAAGTCAATTTTGTCGTGGGATGTCAAGAGGATTTGACAGCCACATGGGAGTGAAGTGTGCACGTAGTGGCCGTTACCCATGAAGAAGTCCCGGAGTGTGCCGACAGTTCCATAAAGGTCAAATCGCTCAAATTCAACTCAACCAAATGATGTTGAATATTGGCAATTTGAATGAGTATACCGACGTCATACATTATAATACACTTCCCATTTATTGCCCGAACCCAGTGTACAACTTGAATGTGGGTGAGAATATTCGTGAGCAGGCTAATCCAGACAGAACACCGAGCGCCGCTTCTAATACGGTATATGCAGCCAAAACGGTGCCAACAAGCATCAAAAGGTTTAAAAATAACTGGAAGAAGAACTTTCCTACAAAATGGTCATCACAGATATCCATCGACTATTCAAAAGTAGTAGTAAATTTATCAGAAATTGGAATTGGTAAGTCGGCGAATGCAAAGTTTGTTTTTCCGCTTCGAATTAAAATAACGTTTTTGTATTAGTTAAAGCAACCGCGGGGATCATCAATCAATCTATGCAGTATATAAATCCATGCAGAGAACGTGAACTAGATCTACGAGGATACAAAACACCGCAAATAGAAAATTTGGGAGCTACACTGGACAAATTCGATACTATAGACTTCTCTGATAATGATCTACGCAAACGTGATGGATGTCCGTATTTGCCTAGATTAAAGTGCCTGCTATTAAACAACAACCGGATAATACGAATGGACGATTACTTGCATGAATCTATCCCCAATTCGGAGTCAGTAGTTTTTACTGGGAACAATATTCAAGAGTTGGGCGATTTGGAACCACTCACGCACCTCAAAAAGCTGGAAACATTGTGCTTGCTTGTAAACCCCGTATCTACAAAGCCATATTACAGTGAGTATGTTGCATATAAGTTAAATCCGATCCAATCTGAAGGACTTATGAAGTAAACTTGCCACTAATGTAAAGAACGATAACATGTCGGAAGTCCCGCGGAAGAGTTTCTTTAGCTGATATCGGGAAAAACATGAACTTATTGTTTCGTTTTCAACGAAATTCGAGCGTTTCCATAATCCTAGGTATATACATGTCAGGTATGAAAATATGATCAACATAGACGGTGCAAGTGAAACATCTTGATCGAAAGAAAAATGTTTACGATGATATCCATAGTGTGTGTAGAAGTGATATATTCCGTGGAACGTACAAACGGGGTAAAGTAACAATGAGAACAGTTTCAATTTAGTAATCAAGGACATCCGGTTTTTATTATTAGTACCGCAATTTTTAAATAAAACTTTTATAACCGTCAAATTATATTTAATATCATGCAATTACTATTCAATAAAACATAAGCAAATTACAATAATGAGAGAAATGGTGGTGCAAGTGATGACCAAAGAAAAAAAAAAACAACAAGGTATCATGTATTAAGAGGAGTAGTGATTTACTTAAATTCCCGGTACAACGATATTCAGTAAGGACTATTCCATTTTTTTTATTTTCCTTTCCAGTGGTTCTTCCTTTAAGCGGGAAATTGAGTGCAGAGTAGGTATGCCGTCGCGAGGGTAGTGTTTGACCAAATTCGCTGAGGTCGGTTTCACGTCGCACGTGGTAACCGGTACCTTTGTTGTTTTGCCTTTTTACTAGCGTAGCTTTCGTCGGGTTGAGTTAGCGTAGCATATTTTTCGGTGCCGCGTCGGAAATTCGGGAACGCGAAGTAAAACTTAGATTTTTGTTCTCGACTGATTAAATGAAGAAATACGGGGTAACGTAAAGTAGGTTTCCTCTCCGTATGGTTTTGTTTTGTGACGCGTTTGAAAACGGGCATGTATTGGTGGCTGAAGATTGTAGATGAGCGTAATCCATTCGGAGACCCGCGACCGAAATCCTCTCCGATCTAGCTGGCCGACAAGCGCCACCGCGGGAATGGATTACGGTGCACGGATTGGTTGACCGGTGGGTACCATCCGTTGGCACTACTCAGACTTAACGTCTAGAACCGATGAGAGGTCGGTTCCTCGTTCGGACGTAGACATAAAATCATTACATCATCTGTTAAAGTTTTTAGTTGTCATAAGCTGACTAAAGAAAATTTAACGGATACAGTAGTTGCCTCATTTAAACTGGTGATTTCTGCAAATACTGATATCGTCCTGAATTTGGATTACTGGCATACTGGTGTACTTGTTAAGCCGTTAGCAATGAGACGAAGAAAGTTCCGTCGGTCAATAAATGAAATCGCAAAGCTTTAGTCACATGTAATCTTAATGAATATTCTTATAATCATATTTATCGCACTGTATCCTCTTTAAATGTCAACAAATCTCTTTCAAACCTTAATACTGTTTAACTTAACTTGTTTTCTTCTAGTAAAATTTGTATCTCTATTTACTACCAAAATGTACGAGGATTAAGGACCAAGCTTGAGGAACTTTTTATCTTCTACCAACTTAGTAAAGATTCTATTATTTGCTTCTCTGAGACTTAGCTGAATGTAAGCATTTTGAGTGGGGAAATGTCTCCTGATCATATTGTATATAGAGGTGACCATGACCTAATTGCTACTAACAAGGCTGATGGTGGTGGAGTTTTGGTTACAGTTAGCAAACCTCTACCTAGTTCTCTTAGTTCTGATTTCTGTTTTCCCCATACTTTAGTATGTGTTATTGTCAAATTTTCTTTCCCTTATAATACAGAATTCTTGATTTAGTCTGTTGATACCCCCCGTAATTCACCGTTAACTGTTTATGAGGCATTTTTTGATGATATCCTCTTATCTAGTTTTGTGACGTTTTCGCGCCAAAATATCAGCTTGCAGAGATTTTAATTTACCATCCATAGAGTGGAAGAATTATCATACTCCTTCTTTCTCGTCAGTTAATCCTTTTTCTATGACCGTATCATATTTCCTATCTCATCACTCCTTTTCTCAATTTAAGCATATTCACAATTCTAATAGCCGTCTCCTTGACCTTGTTCTACTAAACTTTCCAGTTAGCTGTTTATCTGTATCTTAAACTTTACATCCGTATGTTTTTCCTGATTGGCGTCATCTTCTTTTACGTATAGATCTTATAGTAAACAAAATTAATTATACTAAACCCCATGCTGCTCCAAAATTTAACCTTTTTAAAGCTAACTATGAAGCCGTTAATATAGAACTATAATCTTTCATTGGACAATTATTGAAGTGCGAGCAGAACCTGCGTCTCACCAAGCTCACTGAATTATTGTTCGTGAAATACGCTTCAGTCACAAAAGCGCGTTGCACTCCCGTTTCTTGATTTATAGCTACTAAATAATGCGCAGCACTTGTGCCGAGGAGTATCCCATTCCTCCCCTGCAGCTACTCCAACTAGTTTGAGATCGATTCAAAGTGTCAAACGTGCTGCGGATACATTGTTTAAACACAATGCCAAACAAACCGATAGCATTTCTTGAAGCCAAAACCATTGCTTCGAAAGACGTTGTCTTGAATGTTCTATAAGGAGGGCCTTCGATGCCATTGAGTAGAGCCGAGGGAAATGGATCCTGGAGATGGCCAGATATAATTTACCATACGCGAAAAACCTACTTCTTGCCACTAAGGGTGGGTAAGAACTAGAATAAACATGTGATTCACTTCGGAAGTTTAAGTACCATGAGCACACAACATAACTGAGCAAAACTAGAGGGCTTCTCTGCTAATTTTCAATAATTAATTGATTTTTGAGACTTTGCAGCACAAATTATATTCAGCATTTTGCTTTTGGTATGAGTACTGAAAAAATAACATTACGTCAATTTGTTCACGATTCAGCAAATGAACTTTGCCAGGGAGTGGAGAAATGACATCTGAAGATATCATGAAATCAACCATGGGTATTATCTTGTCTGCATACAGATTTTCTCATACCCCATCAAAGAACTCAGCACGGTAAGTGTCTAGTATACTAGAGGTGAACTGTAACCTTTGAATAGCAAATGGAGTACCAGAAGCTCTAAAAAGAAGCCTAACTAGTATGGGTTCAAGACTATGCAGACACCAGGCTGAGAATATATTAACTAGAAAGAAAATGTCTTTACAGACATGTAAACGTAGCAGCGCAAGTAGGGGTCATAATCTGTACCACCCATTGTGCATGCTAAACGTAGTCGTAAAAATCTTACAGGGAGAAGCCTGACTGACCCAATCCATGCTACTGAGGACCAATCTCCGCATTGATATGAGTAGGGCGCACGGAAAAAATTGAACAAGTTACGCTAGCATGATAAATAAAGCACTTGTTGACGGCTCTGGGTTTGAGTCTAGCATAGGAGGAAATTAAAATGGCCATGCTGATAAAAAAAGGATATCCAGAGTGAGGGAAATATGAACCAGGGAAATCAGCGATAAAGTACCTAGCCCGACTGCGAGAGTGGAAACTAAGCTTTTCCAATTGAATTAGAACAAACCCTGATAAGACTGCGTCGCGCGAATCGGCCCTCAGTTGTCTTACGATTCATACAAGAAGATTTACCTCAAAAGAGGGCAACTTTTGATAAACAATCCACAGACTTTACCAGAGGACAGATCAGAATTATAGAGCCGTTCCAAATACAGCTGGCAGAGATGAACAGTGTTAAGTGCAGCGCAATCTTCGTAGCCAAGTATTGCTGCACTTTCGAAGTAATAGTAATTGGAAGGCTGTTGCTCATGAACAGAGATAATATATATACTCAGAGAATGATACCAATTCGGAGAGAAGAAAATTTACTGCAGATAGATTCCATAGCCCATCAAGCCATCGTTCATTGTAAGCTTGATGAAACTAGTTTTCACCTGACCTAGCTTTTGAGCAAGATGATTTCGATCCCACCTGCAAAAACTGGTAGATGGGGTCTTTTAATTATTTTGTACAGGAAAAAATTTGATGCATGCTATTCATTATTTTCATGCAGGATATGAAAAAATAGAGTGACTACCTCCTCAAAAAAATATAGATATCTCTGGATAAATGAATAGAAGAGATACATAAAATACAAGAGTAGCCCTTACAGGTGTAATACCCACCACCCTCCTTGTTAGAAGGTGCTGTACTATCTACCTGCATTAAAACAAAGATAGTTACTTGCCAAGAGAGATAACGCTCGCTCATAGATTGGCAGCATGGAAGATAGACTGCGTGCCTCATTCCTGGTGTAGGGCCGTGGTTCAGTCGAACGCACGTTGATACTGGCTTTTTTTGAACCAGATCTTTTGCGAACATGAGTTCTTTCAGTTTTAATCACATGAAATTAGATGAGTCACGCTCTGCCGACTATACGTTTCGGGTAGGAAAGGAATACGATGGCTGCTAGATATTTTTTACATACAAAAGATAGAACACACTACGCTGGGATCTTTAAAAGGAAACAGGATAACTTTCTCCAGGTAGTCTAATTCAGGAGAAGCTTGGATTGGTTGACAAATGGAACTATACATCACAATATAATTGGGCTGTCCTTAAAGATTAAAAGGCATCACGGCCCTCCCCCACTAGAGGAGGGGCCGCCAACTTTAATGCATCTCATAGCATAACAAAATGAGGGTTAATTAGAGACAGTAAGAGTATCTCATTATCTTGACCAAATATAACAGTACTCAGGAAAGTGGCATGGTCAATATTATGCGATACATTCTGATTTGAAATCAACACGTATCATAACTGAACTGGCTTATAGTCCATCTGAAGTATGACTCGAAATGAAACGAGACTTAACCCGACGGAATGTATCAAACGATTTCATGCTAGGCTCTTAGGTTGTAGAGTAGGTGTTTAGAAGGTAGTCCAAATGTCTTGCGTGCCTAAGAGCCTCATACTCAGGGCGTAAATAGCCTTCACCTCCCAAGTATAAAAAAAATCCTTCATTTAAAATACGGTATCTTTAATTGCCTGGAGGAGTTTAATTTTTATTGGTCTCATTTTTGGACATCCGTCTTCTAAAAAGGGTTCCCTGCAACTCAATGGCCCCTCAAGGTATATAGAAAAAAGGCCTCATGCTAACAACATAGCCTTACACTTGTAGTAAGTGCAGCACTATGGGTAGAGCATCTGCACTACGAAGCAAGTGCACCAGGTAATGGGCCACGTTAAAAGAGAAGTTAAATATTTGGGACGACAAATTTAGTTATTATTTGTCACAATTTCATTGCATCTAAGGTAAAATGCGCTTTCTACTTAACACATAACTTTCAAGCGCAAAATCGATTAGTAAATATGTTTACTTATGCTTACACCAAGTGAGAAGAACAGCTTTTGCCTTTCTTATCAATATTGAATCAATCTTTTTGCACTCCTCTTAAGTGATCATGATATGCAATCTTTTTTGAATCGAGCTCTGTCCTTTATTTCTCAGTGAATGCGCTGGTGATCACCTAGACACATCGATCGATATTTGATGGTTGAAAACCGTAAGTTTGACACTATTTCTTGGTCAACTTTATTGAAAGTTCATATGTCTTACATTGGGTGGTATTTCATCTCCATGTGCCGTTACAGTTTTTAACCTGATTTACTTAATTTTTTTTATATATCTTCTCTCAGCGTCATATTTAAACTTAATGCCTGCCACACATTTTTTGCGTGCATAAAATGGGACTGGCATCCGTCCTCTAAAAGGGTTCCCTGCAACTCAACGGCCCTTCAAGGCATTTAGAAAAAGAAGGCCTCAACCAAAGTAATGGCTCTCATGCTTACGACATAGCCTTACACTTGTAGTAAGTGCAACACTGTGGGTAGAGCATCTGCACTACGAAGCAAGTGCACCAGGTAATGAGCCAAGTTAAAATAGAAGTTAAATATTTGAAAGTGAGGGACGACAAATTCAGACATGGCTAAGTTATTCTTTGTCACAATTTCATTGCATCTAAGGTAACATGCGCTTTCTACTTTACACTAAACTTTCAAGCGCAAAATCGATTAGTTAATATGTTTACTTATACTTACAACAAGTGACAAGAACGGCTTTTGCCTTTCTTTTCAATATTGAATCAATCAGAGTGGAGGAAGTATGAACCAGGGAAATCAGCACTCCTCTTAAGTGATCATGATATGCAATCTTTATTGAATCGAGCTCTGTCTTTTATTTCTCAGTGAATGCGCTGGTGATCACCTAGACACATCAATCGATATTTGATGGTTGAAGACCGTAAGTTTGACAGCAGTTCTTGGTCAACTTTATTGAAAGTTAATATGTTCCACTTTGGATGGTAGTTCATCTTCATGTGGCGTTATAGTTTTAACCTGATTTAATTAATTTTTTTATATATCTTCTCTCAGAGTCATATTTAAACTTAATGCCTGCCATACATTTTTAGCGTGCATAAAATGGGACTGGCTGCGAAGCGACTTCTACAGGGAGACGGGAGAGCTCACCCCTGATAATATAGTCGTGGTGATGCTCGAATCGGTTGACAAATGGAACCAAGTGGCACATTATGTTCGGGCAGCTCTAAAAGATAAAAGGCCCTCACAGAACCCGGGAGTGTTGGGGCTGGGGGATTACTTTTCTGACACTTCCTCTTCCTCTCTCCCCTCCCGCTAGAAGAGGCATCCCCCAGCTTGAAAGCGCCTCACGGCGTAACAAAACGAGACCTGGCCGGAAGTAATGTGTCAAACGGTCCCAGGCTGCGTTCTCAGGTTGACAGGGGAGGTGTTTAGTTGATAGCCTAGTCGCCTCCTTGTGAGCATGGGAGTCCTACACTCTGTGCGTAAATGGGTATACACCTCCCTACCACAAAAAAAAAATTAATTTTACTAATGCAGTTAACTAGAGGCTATATGACTTCGAGTTAGGTCCATTTTTTTATCACTTCTTAGTTTCAACTTTTCACTTAATATTAATTTAATCCTCAACTTGTTTTTTGTTTTTTCATTTGTTTATTTTATTTGTACATTTTGTTCGTTCTTTCTAATCATTGACTCCTCAATATTGGAATTCAGCTCTCTACTACTAAACTCATTATACTTAGGGGTGAAAGGAGTAATGGGAGTCAGAAGGCAGTGGTAGTTACCATTCGAACTCCAAACGAAAATACATAAACAAACAAATGGCTGCTTCAAACACTCTTTACATGTCAGCTTGAACTTTCCTGACTGGTTGCTCAAATTGTATTAATCGTTGGAATTGGAAGGTTGCAGAAATATTTGCGCAGATTAGATATACAAAATTAAACGGGTGGACGAACTAAATAGTTAGTATATATTTTCAATAAGCCTGTAAATTGAAAGTGATTTTTTGAGTGACCTTAAGCTGAAATAATCGATTTAAAAAACAATTTTGGTGTTGTTACTGTACTCTGCAATGCGGGCAATGAGAGTTGCCTCCTATTGTCGAATAAGACTACTCTATGAGGTATCCAGCGAAAGCGATTCACATGCCATTTTCGAGTTTACAAAAGTGTTTAAAGAAAAAATATTCATCGGAACCACGTCTCAGGCGCCTTCCTGTGTTGACTGGAAATGCAAAAAGATTTTGGCAGATCGGGTGAAAAATAAGTCCATAATTTTTTATGGAATCACAGTAATCTAAATAAGATAAGCAGCATACATGTATGCACAACCTTTAGGAACTTTACACAATTTTGTCTCAAATGCTAAAATAGCTAGACGCAATTGGTTAGATGGCTTTCTGAAAAGAAACGAAATCTCTGCTCGAAAGCCTGAAGCGACTAGTGTCAAGGGTAACAGCCTTCAACAAAGAAGAAGTCCAACTGTTCTTTAAACTATAAGGAGATATAATCGGCAAATATAAATTTACTTTGAAAAATACTTGTTATAAGTGTGAACCATGGACCCTTACCCAAGCATCTGCAAATATGTTGAACGCTTTTCGGAGAAAAGATAGACGGAGATCAATGGCGAATTCGAGACGATCATGAGTTGTATGAAATTTTCGACGAGCCTGAGGTCTCAACGATTGTCAGACTGCGGAAGCTGCAATGGGCTGGCCACGTGAATCGCATGGATGAGCAACGGATACCCAAAAAGGTATTTGTTGGAAGAATTGAAAGTCGGAGACCAGTGGGAAAATCGAGGAAACGCTGGTCTGATTTGGTTGACAAAGACAGTTCATCGCTGCTCGAATTTGGAAATTGGGGGACGCAGTCAATGAACCGAGACAGTTGGAGGCACTATTTGCAGGAAGCACGAAGAAGAAGAAGAATCATGTCAGCCACATATCTTCAATGGTCTATGATTTCTGTAATATACTCGATACTCGATAATCGTGCCACTCACATATCTTTACTGGTCTTTCATTTCTGTTAGCAAAACCATATACATATTTTATCACTGCCTCCATGCACATCATATAGAACGCAACCTCTAGGTCCAAGATTTTTTGAAACGGTTAAAACTATGTTAAAAAAAGGATTACGACTTGTTTTTGAAGAATTGTCTAGCAGAAAAGATAACTCACTATGATCTAGCGGCTGTATTTAATACGGTATGATCAGCTGTAGCATCTATGATTAAAGGCAAATCAGGATTCCAGACAGCAGGAATTTATCCTTATAACCCAAATGTTTTTGCCGAAGAAAATTTTATCACAGCTGTTGTGTTGACTCAACAAAATGTGGTAATTAAAGATTCCTCCATTAGTGTTCCTTCTACACCCGGCCCAATACATCCAATGCCTTCAACGTCATCTGCAACTATTCATCCAATACCATCAACATCATCTGCAACAATGCTGTCAACTTCATCTGCAACAGTGCACTCAATACAATCAATACTACCTACAACAATACTGCCAATTTCATCTCCTGGAATATTAAGTATCGTAAAATGATTCCACTACCCAATAAAGTAACACCTGAAAGGCTCGTAAGAGAAGGGCGAAAGAAGCAACACGTACTGATTTTGGCATCAACGCTAATTAAAGATAGTTGAAAAAAAGTTGGAAAACAAGAAAAGGAAAAACCACTGTACAAGAAGCTAAATGCAAGACACTTCACCAAAAGGTGGCAAACAAAGCTAAAAGGTGCGTACTTCAAGATATAGACATTTTTCGCAAACAGATATTAGTCTTACCAAGATATGTGATGACGACGTAGATGACGATTTGAACAACTGTCTAGTGTATGGAGAATTTGGTGGCAACAATGAACTAATTTACAGATGCACTTCTTGCGGATCTTTGGCAAACGAAAACTGCACATGGTGCGACTCGCCGCGTGGCTATATATGTGACGTTGTTAAAGTAGGCTGACTCTCACTGTCCCCATAGTGGCTAAAATTAACCTCATATGTAGACAGCAGTGGTCAAAATTGAATATTTTTCCTATTTGGTGGATATTATTCATGCTTGACATTACCTTCCCAGCAAAACTAGTTGACGTTGTCAAGGTCAGCATCCAAAGTACATACTCGTAGTTTTAGGTTGAAATAAAAGGTGATATAATGGACAGCTTTAAAATGGAATCAGATTTAAAACAAGGAGATGGACAGGCCCATGCATTTCAATATTGCACTGGAACACTTCATTAGGAAGACATCAGCTGGGACCATGAGACGTTCATGCTAAAGTTCATATAACTAGTAGCGAATGCAGACGATTCGTCATAATAGTGCGGCCAATCTCAGATGCTAAAATACCATTTTTGCGCTTAGAATCCAAGACAAACAAAAATGGCCTAAAAGCCAATGCAATCAAATCTGAATTCATGACTCAAACGAGGAAGAACATCCTAGTCCAATTAAAATGACCTTAATTGAGTACAACCTGAAAATGTGGAAAAGTTCATATATGTACGTAGGAGCCAATTAGAAACAAAAAGTGATTGAAAAGCGTGAAATTGAACGACACCTGTATGCAAAAAAAATTCTTTGTGACGAAGAGTTTCCCAAATGATTTGGCGATCCACCTGTATCTAAAACCGCAAAGCTACGTAAATTTTAATGAGCGGGACATGAATAAAAAATGGAAGAACACTGGCTACCTAGGAAATTGGTGTGCAAGAGAGGCGCCTAGTGAGAAGACTATAAGAAGAGTACAATGGAACGACTTGATAAAAGCTGATGCCGTGATGTTTAGAGGAGTTTAATACTGGAGGCCAAGTCCTTACTTGGTCTGTCAAGCTATAGCTAATAATGACGATGATATCGGAAGTTATAAAATTCGATTATAACGAGTTATATAAATCAGGATTTACTGGTCTACTAGCAGCAATTATTATTGTACTTTATATGTAAAAGGTTTCGAAATAATTCAACGGGTTCAAAAAGAGCTGATTATATCTGTAGAAATGATAAAATTTACTTCAAAAAAATCATTGCATAAATTGAAGTACATCAACAACAATACTGTGAGCTATGTTTTGAATCGGGCAACTAGAAAAACTATAGCTTGGAAACAAAGTGGTTTAGAGTTCATAATGATGAAGACAGAATGAAAACTAATCAATTTCTTATACTATTCAGCAACCTTCATTTAACATTATAGGTTGAGCGTAAAACTGAGGTTTATTGGTGCGATCCACGGGATCTATTGTGACTGATCTTTTCGAAACGTTAACATATAAGCCCAATCAACTAATGCGGGTGATGTTTCTCGATCACTGCTTCGGTCGCAAAATATGATGATTTAACATTATCTTTAAGCTGAAATTTAATTTCGACTGTAATGGGACTCTGCATTTTTGTAGTAATCGAGCACGGAGCGTGTCAGCGTCATAAATAATAAGAAACTCCGCGGAGGCACCAACATCATCACCTTGCTGGCGGTCGTAAAAGACCCAGTGTCGCGCACGCCTGCGCTCATCTTCGAGCACGTCAACAACACGGACTTCAAACAGCTGTACCAGACACTCACAGACCTGGAGATCCGCTACTACTTGTTTGAATTGCTCAAGGCGCTTGACTACTGTCACAGCATGGGCATCATGCACCGCGACGTGAAACTTCACAATGTGATGATCGACCACGACAACCGCAAATTGCGCCTGGTCGACTGGGGCTTGGCCGAGTTCTACCACCCCGGCCAGGAGTACAACGTGCGGGTGGCCTCGCGGTACTTTAAAGGCCGCGAGCTGCTCGTCGACTATCAGATGTACGATTATTCGCTGGACACGTGGTCGTTGGGCTGCATGCTCGCCTCCATGATATTCACAAGGAGCCGTTCTTCCACGGCCACGACAACTACGATCAGCTAGTACGTATTGCCAAGGTGCTGGGCACCGAAGAACTCTTCGCCTACTTAGACAAATATAATATTGAATTGGACCCACGATTCCAAGACATTCTGCAGAGGCATTCCCGCAAGCGATGGGAGCGTTTCGTACATTCTGATAATCAACATTTAGTGTCGCCTGAGGCTCTCGACTTCCTCGACGAATTGCTGCGCTACGACCAAGTCGACTGGCTCACGGCCCGCGAGGCGATGGCACATCCATATTTCCTGCGATTGTGAACGGACAGTTGAACATGTTGAATTCATCGTCAAAAACTAGTAATCAATAATAATATGATTTATAGAGAAAGCTAAAATTTAAATCCACTATTCAAAACCCACAACATGAACATTCAAAACCAACTGTAAACTTTATCCACCACAAATTGAAAGCAACATTCGAAAAGAACGCAGTACAATTATCTGTTAATCACATCGCCAGGTGCCTGTCATGCAACCACCACCCACCAGTCAAGTCCCGTTTTTAACGTTCCAGCTATCAATCCAATCACGGCACATTGCAATATCAACATAAACATCAGCAAATTCCAGTACACGGCGGCGGATGAGTCGCAGCCACTTGACCATTTCAGACCACCTTCCAGTCAGTACACGCGGACACGATCTACATATATCCACCAACCGTGCAGTACCGCTAACAAATTCATGCATTTCAGCAGCGACAGCAACACCAACAACAAGCGGAGAGTGCAGGGGGACGCGTCCCTATCGGATATCATAACAATATAGAAATGTTGAAATTTTTAATTTAAACAAAAAACAGAAAATTCACTCATTTCAAGAAAATGATAACTAAAACAAGAAAACAAATTTGTAAGGAGATAAACTTAGAAAACTGAAAATCCAATTCGAAAAGTTTTCATGGTATAATTGCGACAGCATTTCATTGAACGAGAAAAATTACGATGGGGTACGATTGTTCACATTGAATGAGATGTAACACGAATGGTGTCGATGAGGTATGAGTGGCGGTAGCGGGGTTAGGACCGGTTGGTGTTGCTGGTGCTGTTGCCGGGAGATTTGGGGGAGTCTGCTAGAAACCGCCACACAGCGCGGACGCCGCGTAGAGAGAGAAAAGAAAAGAAAAATTGATAAGCGGTTTCGTGGAAAATTATAGTGACAAGCTATTTCGTGCTATTGTACTTTCTATCGCCACAAAGTTTGTAAAAATGGAAAAGTTTTGAGTGGAAAATATTCGCAACTGGTGAAGTGCCTCTTCGAATATCCTGCACCGTTAAATTCTTTTTGGTTTTAAAAGTTTTAATTAGAAAGTGGTTCCGCGTGCGAAAAAAAATAACGGTAGTTTGTCCCTATCCTGCGAAGGAAAATATTTTATGCATTAATTGCGATACATTTGGTGAAAAACCGTTAGTCGAGAGAAAATTGAAGAAAAATATTGACGTGAAATAATTACAGTTGTGTTGAAAAATTATCTGTAAAGTTCAATCGTTTTGGTTCATGAATACGTTGCGAATCATAGAGTGATGGGGAGTGGAGAATTTGCGGTGGGTACAGTTCCAACTTCCCAACTGTAAATCAAATGGCGTGAAGAATTAAATATTACAAACCGGATTGTGGAAATTTCTTTCAATTCGTTAGCAACAAAAATTTAGAACTCGATCGCAAATTTCAGTACCGCAGCACTCGCAATTGTAACGTAAATAACAATGAATTCGGTGCATAAACATAGTTCACTCCGTTCATCTCACGATAAATTTTCTCTCGTTCCCTTTTCAATTTCCCATCGACGAAAATCACTTTTCCGTGTGAGCAGCCAAGTGATATCTAATTTTGAAGCGCGAATCTATCCGCCTATGTATTTTTCGTATCATCCTTTATTCTTCGACAATCGGGAAAAAGCACTGAGGCAAATTCATGCGAATCTGGGAAGCAAATTACGTGTCGGAAACCAAATCGGTGCAAAGCGGAGTCCGGAACAGCAACCAGATATCTTTCAATCAACCTTAATTTTAATTCACGTAGAACATTGTAACTAACTTGTTGTCCTAATCATACGTAAACGGTTGTTATTCAAGACCTTTCAAAGCGTTGTGCAATTTTTCGTGTAAAAAGGAGTTTAATTTGTCGAAAGGAAGTTTTATATTAGTAATTCATGAAGTTATTTACACTTAAGCAAGACTACATAGGATTTGATAATTGCCCAAAACATCATTGCATTATTCTACTAATTTGGAATTGTCAAGGATACCTGCATCGTCGTCGAGCGCTCGGAGGACCATGCGGGTGAGTACCCTTTTGTTTTTGATTTTTTTGCATGTTTTTTTTTTTCATTTTTAAAAAGAAAATTTTATGACCATATTTATATTTAATTTATTTAAATAAATTACACAATATTTAATGTATATCAATAATCTACGAAACGCTAGAGCAAGATCGCACACGCATTGAGCAAGCTGATATGGGCATATAACATTTGTGCTTGATGTGAATAGAAATCATTATATAATACATATGAGTACAGTCCGAACAAGAAATGCGAGAAAAGTTGATCTTTAATCTCTAATCGTTGTATTTAAGCACTTCCTTAAGCAAGAAAAGAGCTAGAGAAAGGCAAATTTAATGAGAACAAACCGTAAAAATAATTAAATATATATCTGAATAAGGAATAAAAGAAAATGGAAAGTTAAATCATTAATTCGGTCTTTCCTTTCCCAAAATTCTGACCGGGTATAGGACCCGGTACGGTGGCAGGCTGTCCCCTAAAAAAATGAGCCAGCCGCCGGGTACGTGATAATCCTTCTTTTTTTCAGGTGACTTCGCGGGTTGAGTGGCCCAAGCAGAGTGCCTCTTTATGACATAGAGTTATGTAATCGAATTACATAATTCTATGGCATAAATTGGTCACCGGGGTACTTCTCTTCTGATGGGAAGGCTTATGCAAGTTAACTTGTATGAGTTTTCCACTCAGAAGAAAAATACCTGGCCACTGCAACAAATATGGATTTTGATCCGGTTGGGTGGGTGCGCGGGGGCTCCATCACCACCCGGTTGTCCCTCTCTCATTTGTGGGCCATGAGCCTCTCCGGGTAAGGACGAGGTCACCCTGCTTCTACTTCTTTTTACTTGTTACTCTTGTTCCAAGAACAAGTCAGTTGCCCCTGGTAGAGTTGCCTACACTTGTTGCGACTTCAGTTGCCTTGTTTATGTTTGACCACAAGAAATTCGTGAATGCGAAATTCTTTGTAGTGGGTCCTTGTGCTGGGGCAATGAACCCGCCCCACGACACCGCAATGCTAGCCTGCCAGCGCATTCTCGCGTCCCCAGACATGGGCATTCTCGGCAGATACCGACGCCTTCTTCTGCCGAGGCAGCAGACCATCGCTGGAGTCCTTTACGGACATTTTGAAATACCATTTTCACTACATTTTCTTGAACACTTCGTTAGACTAGGCTTATTTCAATCAGTTTTTTTTCCACAGTAAAAGCTTTACAATGACTATGCCAAATGCTACTCTACCACTATTGACGAGTAGAGCACAAGGTAGACGACCAAAGACTCGATGGGAAGACACAATAAAAGCTGACAGCAGACCCTTGTTGAGAGTAAACAACTGACAGACAAGGTCGCGGAACCGTAATTAATCCAGGAGGCCTTGGGCCAGCTTGGCTGTCGCACTATAGGTGCTTTGCTATGAGGAAAGTTTGGTATAGCGGCCTTTCAAATAACTCTCAGGGTATTGTGAGGCCCACCTTAGAAATCTTTTAACTAAAAGTAATTATATGAGATTCTATATAAAATTTCAACCAGATATCTCAAGAATTTAACGTTCAGTTGAACAAGAGGGGAAATGTTCTTTCAGGATATCATGAATGTATCTTATTATAAATATTTATTGCATTAATGGTTACAAAAAATTTAAGGACGTAGCTTTCATAAGCCTAAGCCCTCCTATGACGAGCATACTGGTATCAACTAAACTTTGCTTGATATTAAGCTACCATTACATAAGATTTAACCCGGCAAACTGAGATTGACTTAAACTTATGGGGTACGATCCTTCAATAAATTTATTCAAATAGCTTTACGTTACCCTAAATGACAAAACTAACAATACTTCAACCAAAAACTATTTACGCTTGTTTCACGGAATTTTATCAAAACTTTGTCATCAAATGTTAATTTCATTGACAAGTTACACCTACTGAATGCCATTCTTTGATGGATTGATTTGATAAAATACCACCTTTGTACATTATGTATCAACTACGAGTATATATTATAATGCAAAAGCCGCACGTATGTGTATTAACCATTAATTCAGCCATCATCATCACTCAACCGTAAGGGCTATCATTTGGGATTATTAAGAAACCATGAATTTTAAGTATATCGCATAAACAGTATCATTTCTTTTGATCCGTACATTCGCTACCCTTTCCATGTCTAATTTGCCTAAAACTGTTTACTAAACCTGATGATGGTCGTTTAAATGGGCTTTAATATTTCACGAAATACGACTGATTATAAGAAATCGATAAAGCTAGTCCTAGATATCTTTGATAGAGGAAAACAACCTTTAGTTAAGTATTCATGATTTCCAGGCTTTTATTGGGCGAAGGTTAATTACTGTTTGCTGAACGAATATCTGAATAGACTAAAGGATATGATATTGATAGTAGAAAAAAACGGTGGCTGACCTACGACAATTTGAGTTTCTAGCTATATTAGCTGCTAATGGTGTACGAGCAGATTGGGTTTATTTATCGATAATTTGCAATCCATAAATATGCTCATATTAATGGAAGTTGAAACTGTTTTTCCATTTTAGGGGTTTAGCTGAAATAAGTCTTTAATTTGGAGAGCAATGAAAATCATTTTGTACATACATATATCTACAAGTGTATATGATTTTGATTATAATTTTTCTAAGTTCTGAGGGAATTACCCACTAATAGATCAAAATATATTTGATCTAATCAATTTTAAGTCAAATCTGGAACATTTTTTGTAATTCGAATTATTGATAGGTAATGCCACAAATTTCAATGCATTGATACACCGATACCAAAGCCAATACCTTGCGCATGCTGCCACGATTTTGGGTTTCATTAGTGTAGTGGCAAAGTAGTGTCAGGAAAGAGATCACAGCATTGCTTTGCCTTAATAGCATTGCACCACAATACATCCCATGTTCAATGAATTGAGCGCTAGCCCCATGCACTGGAATCTTTCATTGGTAGCCATTCTGTGGGCACGTCATTATCGTATTTTCTTCTTCTTAGCACCACAGCCCCTCTCGGGCTTTCGCTTCCTGGAAACAGCGCCTCGAACTATCTCGGTCCATTGACCGCGTCCTCCAATTCCGAAATCTAAGCAGCGATGAAACGTCTTCGTCGACCGAGTCAGACCAGCATTTCCTCGGCTTCCTCACTGGTCTCTGGCCTTCAGTTCTCCCAACGAATACCTTCTTGGGTATCCGTTGTTCGTTCAAACGTTCATATGGCCAGCCCATTGCAGCTTCCTTAGTCATAAAATCGTTGAGACGTCCGGTTCGTCAAAAATTTCATACAGCTCATGGTTGTATCGAATTCGCCATTGGTCCCCGTATAGCTTCGCTCCGATTTTTCGCCTCATGACCCGTCGCTCAAAGCCATCCAAATCAATATTTGCGGATGCTTGGGTTAGGGTCCATGTTTCACACCCATAGCATAAAACAGGACTAATCACAGATTTGTATACTTGGAGCGTTGTTTTCCTGTGCATGCAGCTGGTCCTCAAGATCGTCAATACTGAATAAAATATTTTACTTGCGAGCTGTATTCTTCGGCGTACTTCGTCTCTTTCATTGCCCGTTTTCGTTATTTAGGCACCTAAAGACATTCTCCACGTGTGATATTTTGTGTGTTTGAGGTATTTTTGCTCGACCCATGAGCTATTTTCGTATTTTACATGTTTGTATTTGCGTTCGTATTGAGAGTTGCAGAACACAGTTGGTACCATTTTCCTTCGATACCGATATAGCATGTTTAGGTCGCGATCGTGATTCTCCGCAAAAGAAAATGTCTCATGAAAATACGTAGAATGTTGTATCAATTATTTGACTTGCTGTTCAGGTTTTTGCAAGTAATAATTAAATTTTCTGATTAAAATAATCTCGTAAGTTATTTGGTTTAGCGTTTAGGCTTGAGGAAGATACAATTGAACATAATTCAATTGTTTACGAATAGTGTAAAGCAACTCTGAGTAATGTATGCCCTGAAAATAAAGCATTTGACTTGTTATACAGTTTTTTTTACATTGTTAAGGTATTCAATATTTCTTTCAATGAGAAATTTTTAGTATCCCATATTTAGAAAATGTCGTTAAAACAAAATGTTCACGTCTTTTTGCATTTTTCTGAGATGACGGGCGACTGTAGTCTAATATAATTATGGCGAGGCACAAATGTCTGCTGCGAATAAATTGACTTGTGGCCTGGTACGCCATTTAAAATGGAAGCATCCAGGATAACAAATGGCAAGATAAAACCGTCTATAACAGCTCCAAATCTACAACAGCCTCCCCAACAGCTATGGTCATCAAACCCAATTGATATTGCAGAGTAATCCAGTAAACCACTGCCATTTAAAAAAACAACGAGAACTTGATCACCAATTGATGACCATGATAACTAAAGAATATCATCCTTTCAGCATTGTAGAGGATCATGAATCAAAAAAAAAACTGCTCTTTCTTTTCAATCCAAATTGGAAAAACAGTATCGAATTATTTAATACCTGCAATATATAACAAGATGGTGGACATTTTTAAATCTCGTTTACAAAGAGCTGCTTTTGTTCCTTTGACTGTAGACGCATAGACATTTTGTACAAATGATAGCTGTTATAGTATGACGGCGCAATGTGTCGTAGAAGATGATAGAAGATAATTTCTTGCCTCTTATTCACTAATCTACACACTCTTTACTGAAAAACATATCGGACAAAATTTTTTAGTGGAATTGAAAGGTAAAGAACCTTAATGAAACCTAAGACGCAAAATTTCAGCTCTTGTAACGGATCATGCCTTGAACATGAAAAGTGCTATGCGTTTATGTGGATAGGAAAACTGGAGGTACTTTGATCACTTGTTAAACATAGCAACACAAACTGGTCTTTAAAAAATAAGTTCAGTTGCTGAAAAAAACTCAAAATAATCAGCTAATATTTTATTAAAAGTAGCAGTGGGTATAACCAATCTAAAATGACGTCCCAACTCGTTGGAACTTGAATTTATAAATAATACTTTGAGCTCTGATTGTAAAAAATGTAACAGTTTCCATCACGGCACTCATCAATTCTTCCCAAAACTCTTCTACAGAAGAAAATTTACTCATTCTCAGCAGTCGTGGTACTTCATATATTTCATGTAATAACTAAGGCTGTTGGTATCGAAAAAAAGTCGGCGCTTCGTCTATTACCGTTTATTATAAAAAAAAATTAAAAAACCAAATTAACAGCGTTTAGCGAAGAAGACGTTTTTTTACAGAAGATAAAAACCTTAAGCTCAAAGCGAATATTTGAATTAGATTGCAGATTGTACAATGTTGAAGAGAACAAGTTAATCACATTCGCTACAAGTCTCGATCCACGATTCAAAAAGTTTGGCTTTAATTATAAGCTAGCTGTTAATAAACTTTATTCGGAACTGGATGGTCGCTCTGATGAACATGACATAATTGACCAGCCAAATTCAATATTTTTTTTTTTGTGGTAGGGAGATGAATGCTTTTTATGCACAGAGTGTGGGACTCCCATGCGCGACTGGACTACCCACTAAACACCTCCCCTGTCAATCTGAGAACCCAGCCTGGAACCGTTTGACACATTACTTCGGGCCAGGTCTCGTTTTGTTACGCCGTGGGGCGCCTTCAAGCTGGGGAGTCCCTTTCCTAGCGGGAGAGGAGAGGGGAAGAGGAAATGCCAGAAGAGCGATCCCCCAGCCCTAGCGCCTCCGGCTGCTGTGAGTCTCTTTTATATTTTAGGACTGCCCGAGCATAATGTGCCACCTGGTTCCATTTGTCAACCGATTCGAGCATCACTGCAACTATATATTATCCGGGGTGAGCTCTCCCGTCTCCCTGTAGAGTTCCCTTTGCAGCCTGACCCATTTTGTGCACGCAAAAAATGTGTGACAGGCATTGTCCTCTTCTCCTGGGTAAAACCGACGATCGGGAGACCGTGACTTACCGATCTTGTGCAGGTAAGACTGAAAACACCCGTGCCCGCTCAAAAGCTGGGTCAGATAGAAGTCAGTCTAGCATGCCTTCGTGCAATTGACCCAAGACTGCTGCCAATCGTTGAGCGAGTGCTGTCTCTCCTCGCGGACAACTATCTCCCTCGCATCCTCGTTTCGGCGCAGGTAAATAGCGCGGCGCTCTCTAGCAAGGAGGGCGACAGGTATCACGCCTGCAATCATTCTCACCGCCGAGTCGGAGACTGTTGGATAGGAAGATGCAATTCTCAGTGCTCCTCTTCTCTGTATCTGTGCCAAACGTTATCGGTATACCTCCTTGCTGAGAGCGTCGCCCCATGATTCTGCTCCACACAGTAGCACTGACCCCACAGCACTCATCAAGAGGCGTCTTCTTGATGGGCTGGGTCTCCCTACGTTGGCCATAAGTCGACTCAGGGCCGATATTCCCGAAGCAGCATTCTGAGCTGTTGCCCTGATTTGCTCAGAGAAACTCATCTTCGAGTCGATCAGTAGCCCCAGGTTCTTCACCGCTGGCTTCGATTCAATTTGTATGTCTCCAATACTGATCATCCTTACTCTAGGGATTCTCTTTTTTGTCAAGATGACCACTTCGGTTTTCTCCAGTGCTAAACTGAGCCCGCGAGCAGTCATCCAGTCCCTCACTCGGCGCATTAGCACACCTAGCCTAAGTTGCGCTTGTTCAACGGTGCGTCCAGCGGCCAGAGCCACAACATCATCCGCATAGCCGACCAAGCGCAACTCATCTGGCATCTCAAGTGTCAGTAGCCCGTCGTAAGACACGTTCCACAGGTCCGGACCAAGGATAGATCCCTGAGCAACACTCGATGTAATTTCCATCCGTCGTTGGCCCTGTGTCGTGTCGTAGAGCAGGCTTCGGTCCTTTAGGTAGTTCCTCAAAAGCCGCATTAGATATTCTGGAACTTGAAAAGAGTTTTCCAGCGTAAATTCTGGAACTTGAAAAGGGTTTTTCAGCGCAAAATTCAATAATGAGAAAGAGGCAAATCGCAGCCCGCTTCAGAGCCCCAATAACGTGATACTTGCAAGAATGGAAGTGAAAAAATACTTAGCAGAGCCTTTTTTGGCTAGAAAAGATAGATTGGGTAATTTATATGTTCCACTGTTGTTGGGGAATCAAAGAAAGCAAATTTGCCCAAAGCTCTATGTTTTAGTAAAATGAAGTATGGTGTCATGGCTATATCTGTCCAGTATAAGCGAAATTTTTTCTAAAGTGGGCCAGATTGAAACTGAAAAACGAGAAAGGCTCAAAATGAGTAGAATTAAACAAGTAATTTTTATCAACTATAGTTTAAATAATATGTACTAATCGAACAGTTCACCCCAACGAACTACTCGATAAATCAGCCAATGCATAGGTACCCGCAAAATGTATCAACAATGCGTATGACTGTTTGGCCAGCAATATTATGCAATGAACAGTTATCATGACCGGCGACCATGTGGAGCGATACCCGACAAAGATCGGTCATCCCTAAACAATTGCAATCAGCTGGCAAGTGTTGGATGACAGATATCTGCCAGTGAACTTCCACTTGACGTCGGAGCTGTGGTGAATTGATTAATATCCGAGATTTCTGCCGCTGAACCGCCACTTGACGTAGGCCGTATGGTGAAGAAAACGCCTGATACTTCTGTGAGCATGTCTGATTGCTCCATGAGGTTGGCGCAATTTGTGTCAAAAATTACAATTATTTAGTGTGAAAGATTACTTACATGATTGATAATACACAGCTTAAAGGTAATTGAACCTGCGATCTATGGCAGCTCAAAATCAGGTGTAGACGTGATGAGTGGGGCTTCTTAATTGATAATATTTTTTCTGTTCGTTCAAATTGTTTAATATCTTTTCTAAAGCATACCATGTTAAGGGTCGAACTAGTGTGTACACTCTCAAAGAGGATTTGGCAAGTCTTCTTTTGAGTCAAAATGTCGTGATCCAGCAACTTATCCAGCATTGCGAGTACACGTGGATATGGGGCAGACCCACGAGGAACGCAACCCAGTGAGTCATTTTCATTGGGCCACGTAGCTAAGTTTATAAATGTATAATTAATTTATCTAGATCCACTGATTTTAAGCATGTTAGTAGAGCGTTGTTCTTAAAAGTAAAAAAAATTAATGTGAAAAGCAGTTTTCCCAAGCAAAAAACTCGTTCACTGAATTTATTTCAACAAAGTGGTCTTTCCAGCAGATCAAAACAAATTTTCATTATCTCGTGAGAAGTACAGATTTGAAAACATTTCAATGAAAGTGCGGACAAGTTCGTGAAGTTGCTAAAAAAACACCATTGCTAACCATATACGATAATAACAGAAAGTGGGGAAAACGTTAAACTGTTACAAGTTTTATTTCCCTGAGACAGTGCTCAATATATCTGTAAAATAGTGAAAGCAAGTTTGTTGCCACTCACCGTGAACTCTGTAGTAAGAAAAGCCCGATCAGGAAAAATCAGATATAAAAAGCCCCAAACAAGTTGCAAGAGGCCTACGAAAATCAACGCGCCTAGGATTAAATCTTAACTCAGGTACTTGGCGTACTTTAGTCCAAAGACAAGAGTTGGCAGTTGGTGAAGCATACAAATTTGGCAGCGAGATGAATTGCAGAAGCATTTCGTCGTCCATGGTCTTACCAGCGTTGGTAGTAGCTCGCGAGTTTGAGACTAATTTTTGGGGAATTTGG
Source organism: Odontomyia ornata (assembly GCA_963969285.1). Lineage (NCBI taxonomy): Eukaryota > Metazoa > Arthropoda > Insecta > Diptera > Stratiomyidae > Odontomyia > Odontomyia ornata. The sequence goes on along the minus strand of OZ017738.1, from coordinate 330,330,186 downwards.
GTTCCAGCGAAATAGCAGCCAAGACGACTAGCGAATTTCAATTGTCATTTTCTCAACTTGAGTGCTTGGTTAATTGAACAGAACATTGGAAAATCTTTGGAAATTGACACGGCAAATATCGTCATACAACAGCTGAAATTGCATCACTTGAGTGCTCTAGCATTTTGCAGATCCGGACACCATCTGAGTTGTTCTGACGTTGCAGATTTTGGTATTTCATCGGTGCTTGTAGCATTAGCGCTAGTTCAAAACGAGTCTTCTAGATCACAGTTTGGACAATATCGTGAAATGTTGTTCTTTACAGAACAAGAACGAAACGTTCAACAAGCTGATCATTAAGGTCATTTAAAAGTGCGCTAAAAACCAGTTCTATGGGAAGGAGCATCATCATATTGCGCAAATAATTTAAAGTGTTCAGCCTCAACAAAAAGATACCAGTTCATCCTTGGAGTCCAGTCACCGAAATTTTCTTTCGATTTCCAGTCCATCAATTCTGACCATCCCACCTACCGTTACACCGCGGGAACCAACAGTACCTTCACTAGCCGTGAAACAGTAAAAGCTGTACAAGGTTTGAATAATTGTATGGTGATCATCAGCGTAAGACCTTAAGCAAACGTTGGAAATTGGCAACATTGAAGTTTATAGCGACCATTATTCGAATATAGCAAACACGTTCAGCCTTCCATGCAGACTTTTTTAGAATTTCAATAAAATTTTATTCAAATCAAGACAAACGGAAAACCTTAATGTGTAGGCTAGCGAAATATTTGGAAATTTAGAATTTTTAACAAAGCTTACGCAGCCTTAATATACTTATGAAAACGAAATGATTGCCAAAATATCGCTTTTGCGATAGAAGAAACAAGTCAGATTTTAATGCTTAGTATTTTGAAGAAAATAAATTTTTCGATGCAAAATATTGTAAACAATTCAAAGATCAATATTTACCAGTTGTTAAAATTCATTGATCTTGATGTCTTAGCTTACCCCACCAAGCTGTCATTTTGAAATAAATCAATCAATATCATTCATATATTAACAAAAATATTATGTACGAATATGGCTATAGATTTCTAATTTAAAAAAATTTATAGATGAAAACTGGAAAGGCGGCGTGGTATCACGAAGTTAAATTGTTTGACAGTTTTTGTGACTACGTCCCCTCCTTAAAATTAATTTTGATATTATTTCAATCCATATAACCGGCAAGAGAGAAGGCAGAGAAAGGTTTGGATGTTACCGATCTGGAATTCAAATAGAAGTAGGAAGGGACATAACAATCTAGCTCCATGCACGAGAAAATTCTGGGGCTCTCCCGCCCGCATTTTAAATGAATTTGTTAAAGCCAACTGGCGATTGAATACAAACTACCAGAGGAACGTAATATTAAGCGATAATTAATATTTTTGTTTCAATCAAACATAATAGAGACCCGATAACACTGAAAATTAAGAAGGATTCAAGATAACTGATTTGAGACCAAATTTCAAAATTGAATAAACTTCGCTACTAATTTTTTTTATAGAAAACAAATAATAGCCATTTATTGTATTACCCGTACGCTTAAGTTTATAAGTTCTTTGTTTTTCACAACGAAGCGTAATGTGTGTGCATTAAGTATATATGAAAGTAAACTTTTGAGCAAAAAACAAGAGAAATTGTTAAAAAGAATCAGAGGTTGCTAGAAGTACATTCTGTATAGAATTGTGTTATTAGTAAAATCGGTTCGGTTATCCCGTTGGCCAATGTTAGATGGATATATCAAAACTAGATTTAAAAACACATCAATTGACCATAGTTGGTCATATTTCTCTTGTCAATTCCTTTGATAGGTTACCTTAGCCTCGACACCGCCGAACCGGTACATTTTTGAGAACAGTGCAAAATCGTAAGTTGGAAAATAGTTTGTAGTGGACCCTAGCGCTGTGGGAAAACAGCCCGTCCCATGACACTGCAACGCTAGCTTGCTAGCGCATTCACGTGTCTGCAAGCAAGGCCAGTCCAGGTCAGCACTGACCTTTCGCTCACTGAGGTAGCAGACCATCGCTGCAGTCCTTTACGGACATTCCACCAGATGTTTCAATAAAGACTAATTATGTTATTATATTACAAAAAGTATAAATTTTTTGAAAAGAGATTTAGGTTGTTTTAATATGTATTCCATTGTAGATATTAGTTTTCGTATAAAGCTTTTAGTTTTAATGAATAAACCTGTATTGGGTTGTTCGATGACAGATGACGCGAGCTGCATAAAAGATTACGTGAACTGCATATTTCATGTAGTAGTGAATGCGTGGCTTATATTATTATATACTATTTCAAAGTTTACACTATCTTAAGTCGAAAGCTGAACGGCTTTAATAAACAAAAACTTGGAAAATGGAAAATCACAGAGAGAATTATCAGCGTATTTTATTGTTTTACCTCCGAAAAGGCAAAACTCGAATGAAATTGTGTGAAATACTGAAGTTAATGTACGCCAGTGTCAAAGTTGGTTTGCTGGCTTTCATCCTGGAAATTTTAATGTGCGAAATGCCCCACATACTGGTCGTCCAACCACTACTGATGACAACAAAAAAAAGAGGCGTTAATCGAAACTAACCGGCGTATGAAAATTTGAAAGATAGCAAAAAAGCTCGATGTATGGAATTCAACTGTTTACTTGAACTTACAATAGCTTGGTTACGATGCTCGAGTTCCTCACGAATTAAAGAAAATTCACCTCACCAAATGCATTAAAATATGCGATTCTTTGCTGAATCGTAACCAAAACGACCCATTTCTAAAAAAAATCATAACGAGTGATGAAAATAGATTATATATGACAACGTAGTCTAAAAACGATCATGGACCAAGCAAGATGACCCCCCCCCCCCCCTCCACGATCAACACACAAAGGCAATATTTACCAAAAGAAGATTATGCTTTCTGTGTGGTGGTATTACAAGGATATAGTCTCTTTTGAGCTACTTCCAAGAAATCAAACTATTGATTCAAATATCTCCTATCGTCATATATCGAAATAGAATGAAGAAATAAAAAAACGCCTTGAATTGGCCAATCGCAAAGGCATAATGTTCTATCAGTACAACGCCTGGCCCCACACCTCTTTGATATCCCGTCAAAAATTAATGGAGCTCAATTGGAAACGAATGCCAAATCCACCTATAGCCCCGACTTAGCACCATCAGACTATCGTTTGTTTCGTTCCCTTCAAAGTCATTTGAATGGTAAAACTTTTGATTGCAATCAGGCTGTTAAAAATGAGTCAGGCTAGTTCTTCGCTTCTAGGAACCAAGGTTTCTTCTAACGTAGAATTCTTCAATTTACTGAAAATGGCAACAGGTCTTCCAATAAAATGGTCGATGTTACATTGATTTATGTTTGTTGTCTATATAAATAAATTTACTTTAAAAATTTAAAAAACTTTTAGAAGAAAAATGAAAACCGACTTCAAAATGCCCTGAAAAGGATGAAATATAAAAAGGATGAAATAAATTTTATGGAAGCGGTGCCATATCACATTTTCCCCATTCTTTTTTGATGGCGCAGATGTGGGAAGTATTTATTTTGAAATGGGGAAATTGATTTTCATCCTTTTTAGGGCATTTTGAAGTCGGTTTTCTTTTTTCTACTAAAAGTTTTTTATTTCACCCTTTTTAGTGGCAAATTTTTTCATCTCAAAACTTTCAAAACTCAGTTTTTTGACTACATTGTGTCATGTACTCGTATATTAAAATATAATTTTTTACTGCAATGCAAAAACCACTACGGCTAAAATCTGCAGCGTTCATTGGAATCGAATTTAATTCTGATACATTTAAGACATGATCTCATCAACGTCTACCTTGATTTTAGACTTCATAAAAAGCCAATATGGATTGTAGCTTTGAAAAATTTTCGAATTTCGAACTTTGCCCAGACGCCATTTTTATATTCTGACTTGATTCTGAAGTGCTTTTTTATCGTTCAACATTTTTCGACCACTGAGCGGTCGCCATTTTGTTTGTTTCAAATTATTTCACTTTGGATTTTTTATTGTGAGCTTTATCACACAATGGAATAAATTTTTGTACCAATTTTGGTACAATTCGGAGCTATATAATTCGGAGCTATACTATACTATATATATATATATATATATATATATATATATATATATATATATATATATATATATATATATATATATATATATATATATATATATATATATATATATATATTATATATATAAATATGTGTATATATAGATAGATTATATATATATATATATATATATATATATATATATATATATATATATATATATATATATATATATATATATATATATATATATATATATATTATATATATAAATATGTGTATATATAGATAGATTATATATATATATATATATATATATATATATAAATATATATATATATATATATATATATATATATATATATATATGTGTGTATACACTATATAAGTTATATATATGTATATATATATACATATATATATATATATATATATATATATATATATATATATATATATATATATGTATCGACATAACTATTTATATATGTAAACATAAAGTTTGCTCCGGAATTAATGTCAAGAAATTTACTTAAAAAGATCCTTCTTAATCGTATCACTCGTTCACGTTTATTCGAAACCCATCGCCTTCGTTTTCAGTTAACTATGGCACCCAATTTACATGAAATTATACCCTATAGTTTAATGAAAAATCGGCTATGCATTCTCATCTTCATATGCAAAGTTATGATCAGTTATAGAAGGAAAAGTATCTCTTTTCAGGTTGTGATTCTCGCCGGGATTTAGTATGGAAATTACTAATTTTAGATTTCTAGGCATATGTTACAATGTATAATATTAACTGGAAAGTAACGAATCAGCTCTATAATTTGAAATTACTCTGTCCTTATTATTTCTTCTGGGAGTTTTATAAATCCTATGTGTAACGTTTACATCTAAGGATGTAACAAGAATCCTTTACTAAGCTCATCGGTAAGCAAAGGATGACTTCGGAAGAGAAAGAATCCTGAAATGTTCCCTTTAACTATTGTTGAATTGTATTTATGCCACATTTAGAAGTAATTTATTGGTTATTTCCGGTAGAAATGATTGAATAAAATGTACCGTTTATGCAGAAAATTAAGGATACTGATAATTTTTACCATTCGCCACCAAAGGACTCGGTATTTCCATCAAATCCTTGAACAGTGCCAACTAATTGGCACTTTTCGTGCGAAAAATTATTTAAACTCAATTTCTCGACACCAATGTATCATATTGAATTGATGGTATCTAGAGAGTCCTTGGAAGGATTACAATTCTGTTCCGATACATTTTAAATCAATATGTTATTCTTCATTTGAAACCTCTACAATCAAAATCCTTGCACCCGTCGATCAGTTATGCTGAAAAATCCGGGTGAAATTCGGAAATTTTTAAGTTTTAAGGATAAAAGTCCTTTTCCGTTACTTGAATTTCTTATCCTTTGAATGGAACCTAACTGGAAGAAAGGCGTATCATTTGCTGAAAACAGGACTCTTCTATCTATCTCCGTTTAAAAGTTATGCGTGAACATACAAAAACAAAAGCAAAAAAAAAATATATACGCGATGAATTGATAACCTTCTTTCTTTTGGAAGTCGGTTAAAAACGACACTAATTATCGAACAATCCAAAATTAGGTTTTTGTTTGCGACTTTTTTATTTTTCATCCAATTTTGATAATTTTTTGGAGAAAACAAGAACTTAATACATCCATCTATAATTTAAAGTTTTATCTAAATTCATTGAAAATAAAAAATCTGATAAAATTGCATATTTCAAACTTACTCATGCTTGATCGCTACAATCAAAAATCTTTAGATATGATTACCTTCTACCTTAAAATTAAGTTCCATACACATCGAATCGAAATTGTCACTTTTAGAAGCCTTTGAAATTTTGAGATTCAACAAGTCCCCATTTTATTTTTTGAATCTTAACCTCTGGTTTTTTTAAGTTTTTCCTTAGGCATTTATGGTTTTTACAAAACTGGTGAATTCCATTAACCTCGGTTGAAAAGCTTACTCGCACAACAAATTTTTGCACGTTTTCTACTTTTCTGCTATAGAGTACGATTGCGTTTCAGATGGTTCATATATATATATATATATATATATATATATATATATATATATATATATATATATATATATATATATATATACGAGTATATATATAATTTTCTTTATTAGAATGTATGCGGTACAGAGGCCTTATAATATAGTAAGTGTTCTGACAAAGTCATTTCACCATCGTTTGAACATTACTTAAAACTATGCATATTATTGTATTTCTATGTGATTATTACAATTAGCTAGAGGAAAATTTAGGCAAAAACCTCTTCTGAACTTATACTAGCTTAACATAACTTAACTATCTACTTATAACTAGCTAAAATCTATGAGGCTAGCTGATTTTCAATTCGCCAGGGCATGAATTAGCGGATTGGGCGAGTCATTTGCTTTCGCAATTAATTTGTCACGGCGCTATGCAGCGAGCTTACGAATTGGACTAGCGCCAGCAAGGCTGTGTAGCTTTTGAGAAGAAGAACAGTTTATTAAGTACCATTTTCAGGTATCTATTTTGGGTGATCTGAAGCTTTCTTCCTAGATATTTAGCACACTGGATCCAGGTAGGTGAGCCGTATAGGATGATTGGTTGGATTGCCATTTTGACCATAGTACACTCAACTAGTAACCACACTCCATCAACCCTCCGGAAAAATTCGAACACAAGCCGAACAGCGAGCCATAAATTTTCGGTAGCAGGTAGATGGTAAACGCTGATGCGAGGAATGGCGCGAATATAAACATATGCTTCGATGAGAGATTTCAGGGCTACCAGAGCTAAAAAATCAATAACATTGCAGAAAAACAAATTCGTTCCATGCAATCTTTTAGTTTTTTGTTAGGATGTGGCAGCACTCCTATGTTCTGAAATGCGTAAAAGAACACGTGCGTCGGAAATTTTATTTACATTTTGCTTTGTTTCTTGAGCGCGCGAAACATGGGATCAGCTGTCATGCCCCGGATCAGCTGACGTGCCCCTGGGAAAATTCAAAAAGTGTGCAACACAGGGTAAATGAAAGGTGTGGCTACTATTTGAGTATACTATGATTTTGACGATGAGGACTTTGTTTCTGGTGTTGAGACGTAAATTACGATTAAGAAGGGGGTAAAGCGAAAGCACGGCCTTAAACACTTTGGAGCTAATATGCTCAATATGTCTTCTGAAGGTTAGTTTTTTATCGAATATAAGTCCAAGATATTTAAGATCCTCACTCCAAGGAATAGTTTGCCCTAAAAAATTTATTGGTCGCTTGGGTAGGTGAGCAGGCTTACGCTTCCTGGTGAAGTATATTGACTTTGTTTTTGCAACATTTATTTTAATTTTCCATCTATGGTAGTATTGATAAATAAGTTCTAACGCCGTTTCAAGGCTGGAAATAATGGAAGTTGGATCTGCGCTTATGCTGTATATGGAAATGTCGTCTGCGAAAGCTGCGACTTAGCAGTTTCGTCAAGAAGGGAAGTCAGACGTATAGATGTTATATAGAGATGGGCTTAGGCAGGAGCCTTGCGGAACACCGGCAGATATACTTTTCACTGGGGAAAATCTTTCCCCTACTTTTACCTAGAACTTCCTATCAGTTAAAAATGCTTGTAAAAGGTTCAACAAGTATGGGGGTGTGTTATATTTCTGAAGTTTATAGACCAGAGCATCATGCCAGACTGTATCCAAGGCTTCTTCTATGTCCAGTGTCACCAAAACTACAGACAATTTATTGTACATCGCTGCTTTGACGTCCTTCATAACACGGAAAAGCTGATACTCTGTCGAATATCTATTTGTGAAGCCGAATTGGTACAACTTTGTGTCTTTTATTGTGAACTTCATCACACAGTTCAATGAACCTCTGTACCGAATTTCATCCAAACTAGAGCTATTTATTAGTCAGAACAGAAATTACGATTTTTCGTCTAAAATAGCCGCGATTTTGTTTTCACTTAACCGATTTAGTTGGTTGACGAACTTAGCTGAAATATTTACTCAATACACCTTTCCTGAAATTTGATAAAAATTGAAGCAAGCGTTGTCACACATTTTGTTATATCCCATACATAAGGTGATTAATTTTGAGGTTTGGTTTTTAATCTCAAATGAAAGGCATAAAGTTGAATTCTATAGTAAGAATTTCACTGTAAATCAAAAGAACAATCGATAGTATTTACTTTTTAGTTATTGCGTTGTTTAAATGTTGACCGCGACTATGCCGTAAATGGTCCATCATGAGGGTCAAATTTTGGGCGACGCGTTCGATTTGTCACGGTGCTCAGCCAAACTTTCAGCTACAGCCGCTATGTAATCTTTATTACGTGCTGGATGTGGTCTAATCGATTGAGAATCATCCAATAATGTATACTGGGCCTTAAATTTGAGGATGCTATTGGCTATAGTGGTTTCGGGAGGTCGGAGATGCACACCATAAGTCGCTCTAAGAGCACGAAAAATATTTCCCACAGAACGCTGATTTTCGTAATACAGCTGAACAATTCGGGTAAGTTGTTGTGGTGTAAAACTTTTCATGATGGTTTTTCAAATAATACTGAACAAAAATTACCTTCATTGCTGAACATACCGTGCATACATCCTCTATTCCAGCGGATATATTCTGGTTATAAAAATTGAGAAATTTGGTTTCTACGTGATTTATTCATATCAGAGCCATCCCATTATCAATCCGCATTTTGTAGATGTTTTGGAGATGCGCTTTTTTCATCCCAGCTATAACCAGAAGGCTAATTAGAGCGTTTTTCTCAGTCGAGTGAGTTTCTTTCATAACTTTTTCTCTTAAAAATTGCCTTCATGCGAATTTATGAGCCTATTTGTATATCATATGATATCTTATAATATTTTCTCAGTAATAAACAAATAAAAGCATTCAAATGGTGTCTTAGAAATTTTAAGAACTGCACCTTGCACTCTGGTGAATTCATGATATTTACAAGTCTAGTTTATACAGGTATTAGGCCTTAAAGATGGATGTACAAGCCACTTACTCATAATAACATATTTTTTTTCAAACAAATGTACACATAAGTAGTCCGTGTGGAGCAATGTGTTAGGGCACACTCCACTTGCGCAGCAGCTCCCAAAGTTCAAACTTCGGTTTTGGCATTGAGTTTGAGGTTTTGATGCTGATGTCGGACTATCAGCCCACCCAGCTGTGATGGCTACTAAGAACTAGAATTAGGTAATAATCACATGGTTGATAGTGATATTGACCATATCACCTCAAATGCCGTTACAGTCATGGAATGAGATAATCTAATACTAAATCTCAACGCTGGCTTGGAGTTGAACTATTGTGCGATGGATTATTATTATTAATTATGTACACATAAGAGCTCTGGTAGGTCATGACTCTGATCTTTATTGTCGTCGTGGTTCAAATGCCACAGCAGCAGTTTTTCTACACCTACGATTTAATCGGGCCAGAGGTTCGTTACATGATGGTCGTGCACGAGACTTGTTAATGAGAGAAGTGAAATGGGAGCGCAATGGCACAAGAGTAACAGAGCTACTCCGCTATGTATGCGTGCTAAGCCGTATCCACGACCTAATACTATAGATGGGTATTCTGGAAATGTACAATGGCTGCAGAATTATTGTGATTTACCTATCCTACCGAAAGTGATGTTGGGAGTATATACATGTCAAGTTCTTTGGGCGATTATTTCGTGCTAGTATTGTGATTACTGTATACATTTTAATCGCCGGGCCATCTATAGTAATATTAATAATTTGATTCTAGTAATATTTCAAAATTCTGCAAGAAACCAGATACCATAATATACTTTTGTGAATTATCGTGCAATTAGCAATTTGCCGCCAAATTTGACCCACTGATAACAAATCCTTCAACCTACGGTTGCCATCACACTGACTTTCTTCGAACGTACGAGTACAATAGAAATAGGTAAGGAATGGGGGAGCAGCTACTGGGACACTAGATTTTGAACAATGCATAATTTACAAAATAAAACATATTGCTTACTGATATCATTCTTCTTCTTCTTTGTAGCACTACAGCCCCTCTCGGGCCTTCGCTTAGAGATAGTTAGAGTATCTCATTTTCATGACCGTATTGATTTTTTCGGAAGTTGGTTTGGTCCCGTGTCTCTTCCGTGTGCCTGCTCAGCTATGATATGATCTGATTAAATCAGTACATATCACCACTGAGTGAGCACTCGTAGTCTGTCCAAAAAATCCCTTGAACTAAATCACGTTGCTGCCAACGAGATTTGAACCTGGGACGTTCGGCTTATGCGTTCATGCTCTAACCACTAGGCCACACAGACTACCTCATATCACTCTAGAGTAAACAATATTGATCGAATCTAAACTTTTGAGGTATTTTTTGGGCTTTTACTCATAAGGGCCTACGAGTACCTCCATCATTTTTTCAGATTTTCTACACATAGATGTACGATCATGAGGGAACACACATTTTTTGTTTATTTTCCACCACCTTGCTCCTTTTTATGCAGACGTAGCTAGTTTGAGTCGTGTTTTAAATATTTTTCATCAAAACCTTTCATTCGATATCCATATTTACTTCATTTCGGGAAAAAAATGTTCAAGGTCAACCCCTATATGGGGAGACTCCCCTCAAAAATCTTATAAACTTTGACTACTGTAACTTTAAGGAGGGCGTCATTTATCATCTAGGTATGTACAAAATTTCATCATTCTAGCTTAAAAGGTTTGGGAGAAAACATGCTGTGACCCACGAACCGACGGACAGACAGTTCATGACTTTATTAGGGTATTGTTAAATCATTTTACAATACCATTAAAATTGAAAAAAACTTTGAAAAAGGCATTTTTCGACTTAAAAGCAATTCCCATTCCATTTAAAACGAAGCAGCTTTGTTCAGTGCTTTAATTTTTGATTCGACAAATGTTGAAATAGAGTTTATTTCTCCAAAAATTTTCCCCATTATGTTAGATTAAGTTAAGAAAATAGAATGATGAGTATGGGGAATTACTTAGGAATGATGAATAAGAAAAATTTAAAAACCACAAGCAATTCTAATAACAGCTTGTATTTTAGTACAAACCCCTATTGAAGCCACGACCCGTGTCGGTCTATCCGCCTGTATGTCACAGCAGTTCTCTCTGCGACTATAAAAGCTACAGCCGGATCAGAAGTCATTACTTCTTGAAAATTTTGGGGTGAAAATAGTATTCAGAGAGTTTTAAGGAGGTCTCCCCAAGTATGAAAGTGATCCTTAAAAAGCCCATTTTACCATTGTTAGTCGAATAGGGCATCGTTGGAAAGGTCTTAATGAGATCTCAAAATTATATTTTCAGTACCGAGGGGGGCGGGGAAGGGTAAATGTACAAAGTTTCCATAAATTTCCTTACGTACAAACTTCTTATGTTAACATACACATGTTAATTGTAAAATCTTAAGAAGTTTAAGGGCACCTTTCTGATTTTTGAGGAAAAATGTATAATTTACAATTCATACTAATATTAACAGACTTGAGTGAATTTCGATTTCTGATGTATTTTTTGCCCTTGTACTAATAAAGACCTATCTTTTTGGTTCTGTTTCAGATTTTCGTGAGGGGAGGGTACACAAACATTGTTCCTACATATTGCCTCCCCTTGGACCTACAGATACAAAAAATGACTTTTTTCAGATTTTGAAAGTGCCGAGACCTTGACGAAAAAAAAAGTTTAAGGGCCACTTCGTTATAAGGGGGAACACTCTTACCAAATTTTGATATATTTGGTAAGATCAGCATTTCTGACCTTTTCACAAAGTTTGAGCTTTGTAGCTTCTATAGTTCCAGAAGAAACTTCTTGTGATGCACGGATTGATGGACAGACAGAGGGGCAGGCGGGTAGACAGGATGCAAAATTAGTAAGTTTGCGTAAAATTTCTTTCGGAAATCCCTAAAAATTACGGAGGTATATCCAATAACAAATAATTTAAAGGTTGGTATTCGTTGAGCTTTATTAATAATAGTAGGATTTAGCATATTCGTCAGTAAAACTATATTGATATCATTTAATAGGATGAAACCAGCCATTTAAGTACTTCTTTGAAAGATCCTTATAATTCTATATGTTTCAATAAAATTTACAGAAGTAACAGCCATTTGAATTTCCCACGATTACAACAATCATCTACGATCTTTCTACTACATGGGCTTTCTATCGAACCAGACACTTCACTTTTGATTGTATCTTCTCCAAATTTTCAGATAAGATGAATAACAAAAACCGATTTAAGATTCTGATCAATCAATGATTTTAGCAATATTGGAACCAAATATTGGCTGGCTAAAATGGACTGCTTTTAAAGCAAGAATATATTTTTATGCATGTCATTAAAGTTTTTCATTGAATTAAATCATTCTAAATATCTGCATATTTCATGTTAAATACAAAATCCTTCTGACATGAGCATAGTTTTGTCTACTCAACAAAATTGTTTTGCTGTTGTAAATTCACGTGATTCACCATGACTCCATAAATTTAAATTATGAGATAGCGTAACTAATCCTCGAAAACCCGACACGTATGAATCTCGATTCATACATATAGCGGATGGTTTGGGGAACATATGTTAGACAATAGCCCCATTAATTTAAATTTATTGAATTTGGCTAGATAATATATTAACGGTTAACTTTATTAGCCTTTCACATAAATGATCACAACTTTCACTTAATTTTGAAGATTTTCTGGCAATTTCTATTTCATTTAATCCGACTGAATTATATGTTAAAATTAACAGTTATTTGTTAATGTTTCTGTTTTTGTACGACTATAATGTTTTATTAGTAGTTCCGCATCTAGCGCTGAAGATTGTCGGTAATACCGAGCGAAATGCATTCATGCCGCTTAGGATAAAATATATGTTACCATCTTAGGTGTTAATTAAATTTATGTAATTGAACACGTGTTTTATTTTGAACTCAATTATTTATGGTCTAAAAAGGCGCGAAAAATTCTATTAAATTTTAATCTAATAACAGCGCTTATTCATTGAATGAGCTTTGAGAAAATTTCAGATAGAAATATAGTATGCCGATTGGACGAAGGTAGAACATGAATTGAAGGACATCACAAATAACATGTAAACCTACTCTTAATATTAGCGCGTCTTTTTATCTAGTCTTTTCTGGTGCTTTTGGTGGCAGGGTTTAATAAACAGATCGAATTTTCCAGCCTATGCCCCGGAAAATTAGGTATGCCATGCCTATTTTTCCACTCTGCACTAAGTTTCTTAGCTTTTCTTTACAACGAAGACAAATTCTTTAAGGGACTTGTTGGATTTTTTCAATTCACGCAATAAATGTAAGGAATTAAAATCAAAACGACCGTACATGACAAAAAAACGAAATTCTTCACAAAAGGAAAATTTTGATCCTAAGGTTGTTCGACCCGCGTCTTAAAAATTGAATTTAAACTTCATATATGTTCATACATTTTGACTTCATTTTTCGGTCGTATTTCAAAAATATTTCATAAATATGAGAATATAACGAAAAAAAACAAATTGAAACAAATTATTAGATTTACAAAACTAAACATATCCTCTTCTGAATAATTTTTAAAATAGATCCATTCCTATTAACATCCACATATAAATCAAGCTGGTAAATTAGTTGTATACACAAGAAACATTTTCGCATACTAAAATACTTACATAAAACCGTCTTAAACCTAAGTACAACAATTACTCCAACTCTCCCGCAAATACAATATATCCTTTAGATGAATCGTAATGAAAACTTTCAATAAATTAAAAAGCACTATCAACAAAAATACAATGTCTTCAAATCCCATCGCTTTTAACACATCTCAATCAAGAAACATTTATCGTTCATATCATAACACACCAGACAATGCGGAAATGTATCATAGAATATCCACAAGTATGTACGTAGTGCCACACATTATAAATAACTTCAAGCAGAAAATCGTCGGAGAAGCGAGTAAACATAAAAATACGGTGTTCGTTCATTGAGGAGATCCCACTAGCAGTAAATATAAATCGGTGAGGATTGCTATATGTTACGTACTTAATTTTCATACTGAAAATAAATACAGGAATCAGTGAAAATGTTCAAGGAGTATTTCTCATATTCCGCTCAAGTCACTCGTACAGTGTCTGCAAATGGCACATCAAGTCAAATTATATACATACTAACTATACATAGAACATCCGATAAGTGATTGCAAATTTAAGCTGAAATAGATCGATGTTTTATCTAAAAATAAATCCAATATTTAGTAAACGTGACTGGCCCCGGCTAAGAACTATTATAGCTCTGTGCAGACTTAGTTTGGGGTGTTCAGACAGGATGAGCAATCAAATTGAAGTAGAATACTCATCCAAATGTAAATAATTCTCAAGATTCGTTTTCCTTTTCCGTTGGCATTGCGTGAAGGATCGAAATGATGTAGTGTGTGAGTAAAAACTTTGAAATAAGACTTTATGTGTTAGATAGTTCATTTATAGAAAGATAAATCATATCAACGTGATTTTCAACACCTCTATAAGCGGAAATAATTTCTTTACGGTAATAATTTAATTTTTAATTAAATATAGGCGTTTCTCTTAACAGAATTGTGCTATAAAATTCTGTCTGATTTCAAAAGACTGTTGGCTTCGTAGCTTATCTCGATACTCCAGGAAGTAATCTGTACCATCGACATATTATGATCAAGGATCACATAAATAAATTAGAGTTTTGAATTAACGTTGGGTAGGAATTAGCAGCTTCTCTATTTTACTTCACTTGAAATCTGGCAATTAATTTTCATTCTTTTTTTAAGTGTCTCTTTTTACAACAGTGTCACTAGATAACTTATTTTTTTCAAAACAGATATATGAGTTCAAGAATATGAAGAGAAAGAAAGAAGTTTGGAAAAATTTTCGTCAACCGTATTATGGGACACCCTTTCAACTAAAGCATCAGTAAAAATTTTCAGAGACAGATTCCTGTAGCGACAATAACACTTTCAACTTTCAGAAATTGAGTAACGCCAAAACAATTTCTTCGGTCAGATTGGACCAACGTTTCTTTGATTAACCCTTCCCGTGATCGCTCCATTTTTTCCAGCAAATGCATTTTTAGGGGTTTGCACTAAAATACAAATACCCTATTAAAATCGGTACCTGTGTCCGTCTGTTCATCCGTTCGTTTACATGTCACAGCCTTTTTTCTCCGAAACTTTAAAAACTAAAGCCATGAAACTTTGTGAAAAGGTTGGGGTTGTGACACTAGAAAGTTTCGAGGTGAAAAAAATGTTTAAACAGTTTTAAGAGGGTCCCCCATATAGAGGTGTGACACTCAAAAAATGTTTTTTCATCAAAATTGTCAATTCAGGTATCATATGAAAGGTTTCAATGAGATCTTTTCAAAGCAGGCCCTAAACTAAATAAATCAGTATTGAGGAAGGCAGGAGAAGGGGAAATGTATGAAATTTGGGCATACCCATCCTTGCGATTGGAAAACTTTCATCCGAAAAATCTGAAAAAAATCATGACTAACCTTTATGAGCACTACAACAAAAAATACGTCAGAAGTCGAAATCCACTCAACTTTGTTCGTAATAGTATTATTTATCAATTTTACACTTTCTTGAATAAAATCGTAGGGATACCCTAAAATTCAATGTTTAATGTCAATTTACACTGCCGAAAATTTCATAAAGATCGAATCGTATTTAACAGAGTAATGGGGTTTAAATTTTCCTGTATTATTCCAATCAACTCAGACATTACGGGTTTGCTAGGATTTGCATGCAAGTTTCAGGAATTATATATATGATGAATATCTTTGAGGATGTGTTCGAGTGACATCTGTAATCGTTAAACAAAATAGCAGTAGTAGTAAATGAGAATATTGCTTAAAATTGTATAATTTTCCGTGGGTCTCAACATTTAAGGTCCATGCTATTAACACTTGATTGAATCTATTAATGAAAAGCTGAAGATGAGCAGCTAAAAATAATCTGTGGAAAACTTAGGAAGGTAGATCCAATAACATATAATTTAATCGTTGCAATTCGTTCAACTTTGCTAATAATAGTAGAATCTGTAAATTTAATATTTTCACCAGTAAAACCGCATTAGTATAACTAAATTGGATGAAAGTAAATATTTGAATGTCCTTTAAAAGGTCCTTTCAATCTATAAGTTTTTATAGAATATACAGAAGTTATTGCCGTTTGAATTTTCTCCGATTACATTAATCAAATTCGATACACTATACGATACACTATTGATTGCATTGTCTCCCCTCATCCCAAACGCCCAATTAAAAGGTAGTAAATGATTTCGGGGACACACATTGGGTTAACTGGTTCCCCAATAAGGAGACAGTCAGCGCCGAGACATGATAATAACTGTAAATACATCTACAGCTCTGCTATTAAATCCTACTTACACCCTCTTTGTTGGCACGTAAGAGAGTGAAAGCACATCTTCCACGCCTGATAACGGAGTCAACGTAATAAACATGTCAGCGGAGTGGAGGTTAAACGACGGGCTAACTCCCCGTCTCTAGAAAACCCTAAAATGTTCTGAAACTTACAGATGGGCCTCGGAATGGATTGGACTCACGCGCAAACGAAAAAAGGACTAAGGCAATGGATCCCAAAATGTCAGCTCACTCGATTACCCTGTTGCTGTTAAGGAACTTTTACAATATTCCAGCCAATATAAAGTAAAAATACTGGCAATCCAGGAAACAAATTGTACTGGAAATGACATACAAGAAATGAGATCGCTCACAATATTCAAAAGTGGGAAGCCTACTGGAGAACGGGGATTCGGAGTGACCTTCATTAGCGATAGGGAGTTCAAATCGCACGTTTTTGATTTTAAGGCAATCAATGAACGATTGTGTGCGTTGCGTGCAGAAGCAAAATTCTTCAAAATCTGGGTGATAAATGTTCATGCCCTGACCAAAAAAAAGGACGAAGAAACGAAGACACGTTCTACAATCACCTAGAAAGACTAGTCAACTCATTTGCTACAAACGACGCACAAATACTTCTGGGTGATTTCTACGCTAAGGTTGGCAATGAGCTGTCTCATAGCGGAACAACTGGAGGATATAGCCTCCAGGATGAAAAAAGATGACAACGGAAAGTACCTGATTGGCTTTGCATCTAGCAGAAATCTAGTGTTACTTTTGACTTGCTTCCCACATTGACGCATTCATAAAATGACCTAGGTATCACCAGACGGCAACACACAAAACCAGATCATTCCTGTTCTGATCCAACAACGATGGGCCACGAGCAAACTTGACATCCGTACACACCGAGGTGCCAATTGTAACTCAGATCATTACTGGATCAAATTAACCTATCAATGTCGTATGTCAAAGGCATATCCAGCGACAACCAGCCCTTAACAAAGATTTGACATCTGAAGGCTCCAAACGGCGTCTGTGGGCAAAAACTTCACGCAAACCCTCGACCACCAGCTGGTAAGCATCCTATCAGACGCATTGTTAAAGACAAACAACGAGATCTGGATGGGAGTAAAGTGGCTAGTAAAACCATGGCAGAACAGATGATCACACATTAAGCCCGGCATAAGAGAAACGAATGGTTCGAAGATGAGTACCAGAATGCGTTGAACAAAAAGAATCAGGCATACAAAGATAACATAGTTAGGGAAACTAGGATGAAGAGAGAACACTATGAAAATTTCAGAAGAGTAGTGAATAAGATCATCAGAATTAAGAAAAGGAAATGCCATGACGACCAATTGAGAAGTATAGATGTAAGTTTAGTGAGTAATAATAAAAGACAAGCATACAAAGTAGTGAAAAGCCTGAAACTTAGTTTTCAGCCCAAAACCACGCTCTGTCGTGATGGCATCACCAATATCATCGCTGAAGAAACCCAAATGAAGAAAAGATGGGCATCATATTTCGAGAACCTACTTATTTCTCCGGGCAGCTCCAGAACATCGGAGCCTATCAAGGTCTGTGGAGAGCTTCCATTTACCCCATTAAATCTGGATGAAGTTTGTTCCATCAGAAAAGCCCCAAAAAATAATAAAGCGCCGGGCATCGCTGGGATTCCAGTGAAGCTTATCAAATATGGTGACAGCAGTGCTCATTAAACTATTCACAAAGTCATCCAGTACATTTGGAAGGAGGAACATATGCCAAAAGAGTGGAGCAAATCAAATATATTCCCTATCCACAAAATAGGTGACAGCCTACAGTGCGAAAATTATAGAGGCATATCAGTATTTTGAACGGCATACATGATACTTTCAAAGGTCATAGAAAATAAAATTGGATCATATACCAACAGTATTGTGGGGGAGTATTAAGATGGTTTTAGAGCATGTAGATCAACAACAGACCAATTGTTCACAGTCAAGCAGGTACTTGAAAATTCTGGGAGTTCAACATAAACGTGCACCAAACTTTAGTTGACTTTAAGCAAGCATACACTAGTATTGATCGGAAGATACTCTACCAAAAAATGCTTTGCTTTGGCATCCCAGCCAAACTAATCCGTCTTACCAAAATGATCATGACGTCAACGACCTTCCAACTCCGCATCAATAACCAACTCACCAATGCCTTTGACATAATTATCGGACAAAAAAAGGAAGATGGGTTGGCCCCATTGCTATTCAATTTGGCTCTGGAGTACGTCATAAGGAACCTACCTGTCGATACGTGAATTACATTACTACATAAGTCGAGCCAAGCAGTAGCCTATGCGGGTGACATCAACATTTTGTCACGGTCATTAACAACTGCCAAAGAACTCTGTTTGAACTTCGACAGCGAAGCAAAACTAGTAGGGCTACAAATCAATAAAAATAAAACGAAGCTCATGATGCAGTTGAAAAAAATACCTCAAATACACAAAATATCACACTTGGCGAATACACCACCAAAATTGTGAGCAAATTTGTGTATTTAAGCGCCAAAATAACGACAACCAGTAATGAAAGAGATGAAATACGCAGAAAAATACAGCTTACCAACAAAATATTATATTCAGTTTTGACGATCTTGAAAACTGGCTGCATACACACGAAAACAAAGTTCTAAGTATACAAATCTGTGATAAGACCTGTGTTATACAATGAGGGTGAAACGTGGACCATAACCCGAGCATCCGCAAGTATATTGAACGCTTTTGAGCGACGGGTACTGAGGCGAATAATCGGAGCGAAGCTTGATGGGGACCAATGGTGAATATGATACAATCATGAGCTGTATGTAATTTTTGCAGATTGTTAGACTACGGAAGCTGTTATGGACTGGACACAAAAATCGTATGGACGAGCAACGTATACCCAAAAAGGTATTCGTTGGGAAAACGGAAGGGAGTAGACAAGGAAACGCTGGTCTGACGCGGTCGACGAAGACAGTTGATCGCTGCTCGGATTTCGGAATTGGAGGACGCGGTCAATGGACCGAGACAGTCCGAGGCGCTAATTGCAGGAAGTGAAGGCCTGAGAGGGGCTGTAGTGCTACGAAGAAGAACAAGAAGATATAATATAACAAAAAGACATTTAAGATTCGGCTTAGTCAATGAGTTTAGTAATATTGCAACAAAATATTGGCTAGTTGAAAAAGAGTAACACTGGTGTTTCTTTTAAAACAAAAATATATTTAATGTACAACTCAATCATTTTTTTCTTGAATTGAATCATTCTATACTCGTATGTCTGCATATCATATGATAAGTACAAAAACCTTCTGACACGAGCGTAGTTCTGTCTACCCAACTTGTTTATTTACCGTTGTTTGTTCATTATTAGCTTATTGTAGGCCACGCCCCGATATATTCAAATTGAAAAATTACATTGCCATTATCGGGTAGAAATAAAGAAAGTCATGTACTGTGTGTCTCAATAGAAAATTTATATTTGAATTCAAAATGTTACGATGACTTCTTGGTACCTGAATTACAGAACTTTTATGACTTTGACCGAAGCACCTAGTTCCAGCAGGAGAGAACCACGTCATAAACTCGTAAGACTTTGCCATGAATTTGTGAGCGAAAAAAATGATTTTCAGTATAGCTGACTCATGATGGGTTTTCTATTTAGGACATAGCAATTTCATCAATTAATAAAGCACAGAAATATATGAGATGTCGAGTTCAAATTTTGGTCATATGACCACCACGAGGCCGTTTACAGCGGTCGATTCTTTGGACCCAATTTTCCACTACTCTGGCAAACATTTCGATCGGAACGTTGGCAATTTCACGTTGGATGTTGTCTTTAAGCTCGTCAAAATTTTTTGGCTTGTCAACATAGATCAGTGATTTAATACAGCCCCGTAAAACAAATCCAATGGCATTAGGTCGCATGAACGAGGCGGCCATCCGACCGGGCCATTTCTCGAGATGAAACGTTCACCAAATTTGCCTTTCAATAAAGCGATTGTGAGGCGTGCTGTGTGACTAGTGGAAACATCTTGCTGAAATCACATATCGTGGATGTCAAGTTCATCTAATTTTGGCCACAAATAATCTTCTCACATAATCATCATTATTCCAACTTCAGATTTCTATCTCCTGAAAAATGTTGCTTTAGAGGTTCAGCAGTAACCTCGAATGCATCACTTGAAACAGATACAACAAATTTAGAATTTATGCACCACAGTTTAACTTGCCGCTGGGTACGTCATTTACTAAGCTTAACACATTCAGTCACTTCACATCTTCAGTGCAGCTTTTGCCCATATCACTTTTTGCCTCTATGTCCTCCGGACTTTGGCTTTTTCATCCGAACTACTTCAAAACTTCTGTTCAGCAGTTCATCTGTTACATTAGATATAACATTCACTCTCATAACTCCGGTTACAGCTTCGTTTCCCTTCAAGATCTGAATGTTTCACAGCTCAGGGAAACTTCTTGTCCAGTTTGACTCGACTTTTCACAATTACCTTTCCCCTTCTACTGGCTTGGTGCAGATCAAGACTGTATTGAGGTACATCCACTTGGCGGGGTTCTTAACAGTTCCAATACTAGGCAAAAATAAAGTTCGCAGGCTAATCATAGAGACCAGGCAAAAATAGAAAGGTAAAAGCACTTAACAAAAACATCGTGATATGCAAGGTATCCGAGACTGTGCTGACAAGTACAAGAACTATAAGGTCACAAACACGGAATCATTCCCCGATATGGCCAAAAAGTCCAAGAAGAGAGCGCAACTGTAACCTCGATATGAGTTATTGCCAAATCGCCAGTTAATCTCACACCAGCCGTTCAATTTCAGATGCAATAGCGAAAGTACCCTTAGAAATTTGCTGGAAACTAAACTATAGAAAATGTATTGGAGCATGCATCATTGATATGGATAAAATCTTCAATACGATATGATTGGCTAAACTTATTTTCAAGCCCCTTCAGGATAGTTTTTCGTCACACCTTATCGCCGTGATGTGCAATATGTTATATAGAAAATCATTTCTTGTTACAAATGGAAATCTACTTCCAGAGCAGGATTTTAAGGTCTTGTGTAATCCACAGCAAGGCACAGTATCTGAGGCACTGCTTTCCGAGATCTTTATTCCCAATATTTCAAACGGTTCATAAGCCCTGCGTTCGGTACCTGGGTAATCATCTAGATCATTATCTGCACCGTAACGGACATGTTGAAATGCTTATTAAACACTTAAAGCTTTCATATCAATAAGAAGACTTTTTGGCTTCTGATGTACTGATGAAAAGGTCAAAATTATTTGTGACAAGGCTTTGCTTAGACTAATCTTGACACAATGGTGCCAGATCTGGATTGATTTAAGTGCCAGTATGATGGAAATGCTTAGAGTTTATTAATGAAATGTTTTCATCCTGATATTGATTTGTAGGGAAGTGCTTATCAAGTCGGATACATTTGTTACGGGATGAACAAATTTTCGGAGGGAACACTCTTCTGATAACAATTATCAAGCAGAATAATGCAAAAGTGGACATATTGAGCCTTATTTCGATTTGCAGCCATTCCACCTAGCATACGGTTTGGTGGTATTAATGGAACGATGTTTAGAAAGCAATCTCTAAAGTCATCTAGCACATTTGACAACAAGAACATATCCAAATGAGTGGAATCAATCAATAATATTCCCCATCCAAGAAAAAGATGACAAGCTACAGTGCAGGAATTATAGAGGCATATCACAACTTTGTATGGTCTACAAAATATTTTCAAAGATCTTAGAAAATTAAATCAGATCATACGCCAACAGTATTATTAGGGAGTGTCAAGGTGACTTTACAGTAGGTAGATTGATGATAGATCAATTGTTTACATTTAATCAGGTACTTGAGAAATATTGGGAGTTCAACATAGACCTATATCAAATTTTCGTTGACTTTAAGCAAGCATACAACAGTATTGATTGCAACATCCTGTTACAAATAATGCTTTGCTTTGGCATCCCAACCAAATGAGTCCGTGGTAAACACAACATCAAAAACGTGGGCGAACTTGAGGACTTACGAGAACAGATTCTAAAAGAAATGAAATACGGCGAAGAATACATGCATACAAATCTGTGATGAAATTGATGTTATGCTATGGATGTGAAGCATGGATCCTAACTCAAGTATCCACAAATATATTGAACGCTTTTGAGAGAAGAGCCCTGAAACGAATATAGAGCAAAGCCAGATGGAAAATAATGAGAAATTCGATACAACCATAAGATGTATGAAACTTTTGACGACCTGCAGGTCTCACCGATTGCAAACTTGCAGAAACTGCCATGGGCTGGCCATATAAATTGTATGGATCAACAACGCATAGTCAAAAAGATTTCGTTAGGAAAACTGAAGGGTAGAAACGAGTGGGGAAACCAAGGAAATGCTAGTCTGACGCTGTCAATGAATACAGTTTATCGCTGCTCGGATTGCAAAATCGGTAGATATTGTTGATAGACTGAGGTTGTTAGCGGCACTATGCGTAGGAAGCGAAGACTCGAGAGGGACTATAGTGCTACAAAGAGGGGTACAGTTAGGGCTGCGAAGGTAGAATAAGAAAAATCATTTAATAATATATTAATTTACAGACATTCGAAGCGTGACAGTAATGTCATGATTCCATGAAAACCCTATGTTTGAAAATTATTCTACAATTCTGCCATCCCCTTCAAAGCAGTCCTCTTGAGCTGCTATACAACGATTCCAGCGCGTTTTCCATGCTTTGAAGCATTTCTGGAACGCTTTGACTGGGATGTCTGCGAGTACCCTCGTCACGGCTGTCCGAGTGTCCGTAATCAACTCAAAATTGGTTCCTTTGACCACCGATTTTGTTCTAGGGGTCAAAAAGTCAAAAAAGTCACAGTCGTTAGAAGCGAAATACTGGGACACGCTGAGGGTGGTGTGGCACAGCGCATTGTCGTGATGAAGGATCTATCTTTGCGCACAAGTTTTTCATCCGAAATTCGTCGGTTAAAATTTGTCTGACTATTTCACGGCTCATACCCAGTTTCGATGCCAACATTCGAACTGCTAAACGCCAATCTTCACGGACTAGGGCGCGTATACGCTTTGCATTTGCGTCAGCCCGCACCTCGACTGGCCTCTCGCTCCGCGCCTCGTCTTCCACGCTTTCACTCCCCTCCTTACACTCTTTATGCCATCGAAACACCTGGGCAGGACTAAGAGCACTATCACCATGCACATTTATAATTTTAACGTAAGTTTTTGGCGCAAAATTTTACTCTCCATTTTCGTTACGAGCACCACCAACACCTGTCTACTCAACACGACAAAGCAGGCAAATTAAACAAGGTAGAGCAATGATAAATATATCAATAAACAAGGGGAAGGATGCTGGGGAAGGGGAAAGGAATTTCAAGGTCACAGGTTTACCAGAAGCGCGGCAATAAAATCAGTCTCATTACTTAATTGTTACACCTTGTAGGGTAAAACAATTTAGTTACAAGCGAATATGAATTTTCTTTCTATTATACCTATAAAATTTTCAAGATGTAGCTGATTCATTTTTTCGCTAATTTTTCTTAAAATTTTTATTGAAAACATCATTTTTGTGTAATTTGTACTAGCGTCAACATGAAATTTTAATATTTCAATAAATTCAAAGCGCCCCTGGGACCATTTAGTTTCATAATTATTTAAACTGTTCAGAACAGCTTAAACGACACTACAACACATGAATCTAAGTTTCGGCGAGAATAGGTGGCCGACTTCAGAATCAAAATGATGAGAGTATCATGCTAGTGATGCGGAGTAGTTTAAATCCGTCTTGCTGGCCGACTGGTGAAAAATTTCACAGGAATTAACGGAAAAACTAGTGCAGTCAATGTCATAAAAAATTAGCACAATGCTTAAAGCCAAACAATGCATTAATAAAAAAAACTAAATTTTTGTGAGAATGTTTCTTCTTTTTCATAGCAATACAAATCTTTTCGGGCCTTCGCTTCCTGCATTCCCCGATTTTGAAATCCAAGCTGTCTTCATCAACCAAGTTAGACAAGCATTTCCTTTGTTTTCCCACTGGCCTTCGCCCTTCACTTCTCTCAACAAACACTTTTCTGGGTTACAATCGCCGTGTCCTCCAGCTCGTCAAAATTTTGTATAGCCCATGGTTATATCGAATTCGCCATTGGTCCCCATCTAGCTTTGCTCCAATTATTCGCCTCAGGAGCCATCAATCAAAGGTATTCAATATATTTGCGGACATTTGGGTTAGGGCTCATGTTTCGCACCCAGAGCATAACACAGGTCCTATTACAGATTTGTATACTTGGAGCTTTGTTTTCCTATGTGTGCAGCTGGTCTTCAAGATCGTCAAACCTGTATTCTTCGGCGTATTTCGTCTCTTTCATTACTGGTTTTCGTTATCTGGAATCTCATCGATGCCCAGCGCTTGTTTATTCTTTTAGGCTTTGACGGTATAGGAAAAATTCATCCAGAGTTAGTGGGGTCTATGGATGCTCTCTAGAAACATCTATAGGCTCCAAAATTCTGGAGCTGTGTGGAACATTAAAATAGTTGAAATATGAAGTCCATCTTCCCTAAATCTTGGTTTCATCAGCGATTATATTGCTGATGTCATCATGGCAGAGCGTGGTTTCAGGCTGATAACCATGTTTCAGGCTTTTCACTATTTTGTATACTTTTTTTGTGTTGTTGCTTGCTAGACATACATTGATACTTACCAATTGGTCATGAAAGTATTTTCTTTTCTTAATTCTAACTATACTACTCGCTTCTCTTCTGAGACTTTCATAGTGTTCTCTCTTCATCCTGGTTTTCCTACCTGAATACTCTTTGCATGCCTGATTCTTTTTGTCTAACGCATTCTGACACTCATCATCAAACCAATCATTTCTTTTGCGCCAGGCTTGATATCCGTTTATGTGTCCTGCCACGATCTTAATAGCCGTTTCACTTCCATGCTTTTTTTCAGCGATGCGTCTGATGAGATGGGAGCCAGCTGGTTGTCGAGAGTTTGAGTGAAATTTTCGGCGACAGACGCCGTATGGAGTCTTTTGATTTAAAATTTTTGTAGCGGGCTGGTCTTCGCCGGATATGCCTTTGACATACGACATCGATAGGTTAATTTGATCAAGTAATGATCGTAGTTACAATTGGCTCCTCGGTATGTCCGGGCGTCAAGTATGCTTGAGGCCCAAAGTTGTTGGATCAAAACATGGTCGATCTGGTTTTGTGTGTTGCCATCTGGTGATGCCCAGTTAATTTGATATATGCATAGATGAGGGAGGCAAGTCGAACATACGGCTAGATTTCTGCTACATACAAAGTTAAACAGGCACTGGCCATTGTCATTGGTTTCATCGTGGAAGCTATATCCTCCATTTGTTCCCCGATGAGATACCTCACTGCCAACCTGAACTTTGAAATTGTGCAGAACTATTATTGTGTCATTTGTGGGCAATGAGTCGACTAGTCTTTCTAGGAGATCGTAGAACATTTCATTCGTTTCTTCGTCCTTTTCTTCGGACGGGGCGTGAACATTTATCAGCCGGATTTTGAAGAATTACGCTTTCATACGCATCGCATACAACTGCAACTGCCTTGAAATCAATGACGTGCGATTTGAACTCCCTATGCACAATAAAACCACTCCAAATTCTCATTTTTCAGTAGGCTTCCCACTTCGAATATTGTATACAATCTTATGTCTTGAATACCATTTCTGGTCTAGTTCGTTTCCTGGATTGCCAGTACTTTTAATTTATATTAACTGACCTGTTGTAAAAGGTCCCTAACAGAACCAGGGTAATAGAATGATCTGGCATTCCAGGATCCAATACCATAGTCTTTTAGGTAAGTTTATCGATAGAAATTTATCTATTGCGGAGAGTATTATATATACAGGTATATGGGATATAACGAAATTTGTGACCCCGCTAGAGGTTGCAATTTTCCTCCGATTTTCTCCAAATTTTCAGAAGATGTGTATTGAGTAAATATCTCAGTTATGTTCGTGAATCAGCTATATCGGCCAGGCGAAAACAAAATGGCGGCCATTTTGGACGAAAAATTGTGATTTCGGTTCTGATCATAGTATAGCTCCGATTTGGATGAAATTTGGTACAAGGGTTTACTGAGGTATGTGATGAATCTCGCAATTAAAAAATTCAAAGTCAGTATGACTGAAACAAAATGGCAGCCGCTCAAAGGTTGAAAAATGTACAAAATTTTGTTGTTGTAGTTTTGAACAAAGCTTTCTACGAATGTCAATGAAATTCGGTACTTTGATAGAAACTATAAGTATTTAAAGAGTTATGTTAAAAAACTAGGGGTCAGGTAGCAAAAAACATAATGGCGGCCAGGTGAAACAAAAAATTTCAAAGTCCTCTGAAAGTCACAATTTTCATCCGATTTATATAAAATTTGATTTTAAGATAGAAATCAATTAAATCTAGAAACTATGACATTTTGGTGACCATGCATGTGCAATTTCAAATGGCGGTGGTTTAAATATGTGACTTTTTCAGATTTTGTGGCCGTCTAGCGGTCTTATTTTCCAACGGATTTTGATGAAACCTGAGATTATGGATATTTGTACTAAGTTCTTGTATTATGCAGAAAATTTTTTTAACCGAATGAAAAATAAAAAGTCGTAAATTTAAAACGTTATATTTTTAGCTGCCATTTTCACTAAAAATTGGATTATTTTGCCCTGTCTAGAGTGAAACTCTGATTTGAACGAGATTTGCCGCATTGATTTCGAATAATCCAAAATCAAAGGCATTTATTCAAAATGGCGGCCCCCTAAGGTCAGAAGGCAAGCGCATTTCGCTATTTTAATAGCAATTGAAATAATGAATAATTTTCATGGAAACGTTTTAAATGACTTAATTTGGAAGTATATATAAAGCAGACCCTTTTTAGGATATTGTTAAAATATTTTTACAATACCTTAAAAAATTATGAAATCGTGACGGACGGACAGACAGATAGTCCGTCCATCCATCCGTTTGTTCGTGCGTCACAGTAAGTTTCCTTGCAAACCACATGAGCTAGAGTGAGGAAATTTTCGACGTAAGTAAAAAGTGGTACCTCTCGAAATTTGCAATGCAAGAAAATATTTTAAAGTGTTTAGGGGGGTCTCCCCATACAGGGGGGCGACTTAAATTTTTTTTATAGGGTCTATAATTTAGTTCGTGCGGTTTTTTTTTCAAAATTTGAACGTTTATTTAAGAAAAAAATTGTACAATAGTATTGCTCAGAATATTGCCCATCTAAAGTTATGACCTTTTTCCAACTTTCTGGCAATTTGTGGATCCCATCCCAAAAGAACCGCGCCGGATTGGCAGCCAAGAATGAATCAAGCCAATTTTTGGTATCCTGCTCTGATGTGAGCCGTATTCTAGTGAGGGCGTTCTGCATCGATCGGAACAAATGGTAGTCAGAAGGGGCAAGGTCTGGGTTATAAAGCGGGTGCGGCAAAACTTCCCATCCACTGTTTTCCAAATAGTTCTTAATCGGAAAAGCAACGTGGGGCCGAGCGTTGTTTATGATGGAAAATTATTGCCTCGTGTCTGGTCGCATATTCCGGGCGTTTTTCAGTAGCATACTCCATTGATAGTTTCATCCAGTTTTAGCAGCTCATAATGCAGCACACCCTTCTGATCCCACCAAATACAGAACATTACCTTCGCGCCATGGATATTCGGCTTTGCCGTTGATTTGGCTGGTTGGCCGGATTTCACATATTATTTTTTGCGCTTGGGGTTGTCGTAATGGATCCATTTTTCATCACCAGTAACAATCCGATGCAAAAATGACTTCCTTTTGTTGGTTCCAGCAGCATTTCGGACATGCTAAACCGCCTTTTGACGTCTCTCGGCTTGAGCTCATGTGGAACCCAATTTCCTTGCCTTTGAATATATCCAGCTGCTTTTAAACGTTTAAAATGGCTGCTTGACTGACACCCAAAGATTTTGCGAGCTTATTTTGTGTTTGGCAACAATCTTCATCGAGTGATGCTTCCAGGTCTTCATCTTCAAAATTTTTTGGCTGGCCAGGACGTTCATCGTCTTCCAAGCTAAAATCACCACTTTTAAATCGTGCAAAACACTTTTGGCAGGTTCGCTCAGCTAAAGCATGTTCACTAGAAACTTCCACCAAAATACGATGACTTTCGGCAGCAGTTTTCTTCATATTAAAGTAATGAAGAAGAATTCCCCGCAAAAACACTTTTTCAGGAACCAAGTTCGACATATTTGAGTGAAAAAAAAGTAATTGTTGTTAACGCTTCAAATGAATGACGTACACTGAAAAGACGTACAATGACAGTAGTTTCCCAGGTTTGGAATATTGGAACGATGTTATATTATACAAGTTACGCCATCTCTTAGCAAACCGCGCGAATTAAGTTATAGACCCGATATTTCTGTAGCCCTCTAGCAGCCAAGGTTGTTAGCAGATTCCAATGCAACTTGAAATTATAAGTTATTAAAGCAAGTTGATTTAACATGCAAAAAAATAACGCAAATCGGATGACAAATGAAAAAGTCGAAAATTTACAGCTTAATATTTTTAGCAGCCGTTTTCAATAAAAATTCAATATGACGGCCCCTGATGGTTCAGAAAAGAATTGAAAATATTTATATTAATAGCAACGCAAGCGCTGTTTAAACTTTTATGGAAATTTTTTCAAATTATCTATTTGGGCTATTTAAGCCGACAAGTTATCAACTTTGTGTGGTAACCACTGTGAAATGTGTAAACAGCAAATGTGAGGACATTTATAAGTTCATAACAATTTATTATCTGCCGATTTCAATATGTGATCCATAAATGTGTAACTGAATTGAATGGGCAAAATATTAGCGCCTCTATAAACGGTCCGTCAGTGCATCATAGCAAGTTTTCGCAGGAACAAGGGGAACTAGGAGCATAAAATCTTGTGAGCAGCTGATAAATTTTTGTTAATGAGATTTACATATCGAAAAAAAAATTGAAAGGACTTTAAGGTGGTCTCCCCATATAAGCAGGGTATCAAATGAAAGGCAATAGTAAGATCGCTAAATATCCGTTGTTAAGCTGCAATATTGATAACAGAGTAGGCACAGGGAGAGGAACACAAACAAATGGTGTCTCTCTTTGCGATTAGACTCCTGTGAACCGGAAATCCTGAAAAATAATCAGGAATATAGTTCCTTATGAATGTAGGAACAACAAATACCTTAGAAGTTTTAACTCGCTAAACTTCATTAGTAATAGTAGGATTTATCAGTTTTACATTTTCTCGAATCAAATCATGAGGGTACCTTTAAATTCAATGAAATTTCAGACTAGATGGCTACTTAAAGGATTGATTCACCAACGAAATTTCAAAAAGATGTAACAGTTTTTAACGAAGTTATGATGGTTAAAATTTTCTGTATTAAAACAACAATATATGGCTTTGGAACAATATGTGCTTCCAATCGACTCAGACATTACTGACTTATTATATTTTGTATGGAAACAACAGAAAAGATATCTATCATGAATATCTTTGAGAATTCGTTCAATGAGTGACATTAGATATCGTATACTAAAATAGAGCCATTTTAGATGAGAATATTCAGTAAGTTTGTGTAATTTTTCCACATTTTCAACATTTAAAGTGCGGGCTATTCACTTTTGATAAAAGCGTACATTTTATGTATTTATGGTGGTAGGTCCTTATGAGTACATCAATAACAAATGCCATAGAAAACGAAATTCATTCAATTTTATTAATTTTGATAGTGGGATTTGTAAATACAACATTTTTCCCAGTAAAATCATAAATTCACTAAAATTTAAAATTAGTCTAATAAAAGTTTCATACACTCTGTGAGTTTCAATATAATCTAATGGTATTTACGAAAATCATAGCCGTTTGAGATTTCTCTTATGGTAAGAAAAACACTGTGTGGTCTTTCTTCCCTTTGGGCTATTCATCAAACCAGACACTGTTGAAAAAATCTTCTCCAAATTTTCATATAAAATGAATTACCAAAACGCCTTTAAGATTGCATTCAGTCAATGGTTGTTAGTAATATTGCAACAAAATGGGGGTATGTTAAAAAGAGTAACAATGGGTTTTCATTTGAAGCGTGTACTCGTATGTATTTGTTGTCATTAAAGTTTTCTTTTGAGTTTATTCATTATTTGTGTCCGAATATCGTACGTTGAGCACATGGCCGTAGTTCTATCTACCCTTGTTTTATTACAAGTTATAACAACGTCACCAATATTCCGGTGACCTCTTTAAAACATTATGAAAGAGAGGTAGGGTAACTTTCACATCCGTTATTTTAGAGTTTGGATTCTATTACTTGATGACTAGTTTAATACTTCCGCCAAACCAGAAAATATGTCAGCTCTAACGTATTGTCCCATAGTGAAGTTCAATTGCGACTTGTTCCCATGTATTTCATGTTTTTTTTAAGTTATATATGTACAATAAATTTACGGACAAAAACCTGAACATTTCCTGGTATTGGAAAACAATTGTGTAGTCTAAATATTTTATGCAGTATCCGTTTTAGTATCACACTAAACATCGACTAGAAGTTTTTCCTCGGAAGTAAGTTTTCTTGTTTGGTGGTATTGGTGAATGCTTAAATATCGCTGCTTTTTGGGGCACTGGAATCATTTCAATAGAACAGCTGCTGTACTATATTCCATTCCATTATTTACCATGCCGAAGTTGAATATTTGCTAAAGGCTATGTGAATATCATAACACACACCCACCAAATGAACTGGAGGTCAGAACATTTCCACTTCTGCTCAAGTACTCATAAAACAAATAAGACTATTAACACTTCCTCTCATTTTCGTCCAAATCACCGCGAAAGTTTCTTGAATGTCAAGGATATCTCACATAGAAATAAAATATATTTGAGTACGTGCTTTATATTTTATTAGGAATTATGGGATGGAACATTGTATATACAGAGAGTCGCATCCGGAGTTTAGGTCAACCACGGCGTCTGATACCAAGTCTCCCACTCTGTCTATTTTTAATGATATTTGCTTGATAGTCGTGATTATACGCTCATTCTTCCGCCGGTGGAACGATACGAAAACGTGTCTAATTCATGTGGTAGGGCTAAAAATAAATTTCGGCTACTGGATATAGCGGTTTGTCACGACTTTTTTTTTCAAGTTTGATTTATATACAAATACATAACCGGGCGACATTCGGACTGGAAGGTCGTTTGGCCAAAAACAGTGTCTCACTACTGATCCTTGAACGGGGAAGAAAAAACGACACATAAATTCTGGAAATACAAATTCAATATATGGGAATTAAAGTTTCAAGCACATATGGCTTATCGATAGAGTGAATAGTTCAAGCGGCAAAATGGTGTTCATTTGAACGAAGGCGAAAACAATTTTCAAATCCAGGTCACATATATGTACTTCAAAGCTCATAAGAATTTCCTGACAAATGTAACCGCCTTATATACTGAAAGCTTTCGCTGGCACGACCTATATATTATTGTAGCTTAAGATGTACTCCTTTTTGAGATACATTTGCATACGGTACATTTTCCACAAAGAATTTCGTTGAACTATCAAAGATTTTGCGTATTGTGCGAAAAATCGACGCCTATGAAAATCCTTCGAAAGAAGTTTCGCTTCATTTATTAGATACACAAGGCAATTCAACCAAATCTCAACTAATATTCGAAAATGGTAAATATGTGTTTTTCCAAGGATAAGGCACAGCGCTTGGATCTAGATGGTGAGCTGAAATAATCAACGAAGGCGACATATTGTCGCAATAGTCTCCTTCACTAGTCACCATTGCAATGTAACAACATACGAGTACAACACATCCGGACTCACGGAATTCCATTGGCATCCATCCCCTTGATATCAGGCTGCAATTTAGATGATGTGTTTATCAACGTGACAAGTTATAAATAAATACATTGAAATAATCGAGGTTCAGCAGCTTCAAGGTTGCTTGCGCCATAATAAGTAAGAACGGAAACAAGTAAATGACCCTAGAAAAGCACTCAAATAATTGAGTTGTGTGTATGTGTATCCTTCCGCCACCTACAAAGTGAACAATTTGCTGCCAGTGTGGACAGCGTCCTGCATGAAGACCAAGTTCACATGAAAACTTGTACATAGTTTGTGTGGAACGCATAAAATAGACTAAAACCAAGTTCGTGTTCAAATTGCTTCAAGAGTAGTAAAAGTAGCGAAGATAATAAACCTTTTCTTTAATTAACAAAAGCACTTTCGAAAATTATTGCCTCGTGTTGGTTCAACATAAAATGTTGGAGCTATTCATTTGTTTGAAACTCCACGCATAAACGCTAATCAAAACGAAAATGCTCGTTACAATGCGACAAAGACACAAACGTGGAGAAATGTTGGCGAAAATTGCCGCGAACTCGTAAAAAAGTTGACAATTATTTTTGAAATCGATAACTATTTCGAAAGATATTAATTCAAATCATATCACATGCATATGTTTGGGGAAAACGTCGGAAGCGGGAAATATACTCAGATTTAGGTTAAAACGTACAAATTGAATTTTCATGTAATGTTTCATCGAAGCTATATTAATGTTAAGAGAGGTAGGTATTTGTGATTTAATTGACCAAATACTCTAAGTAGTTAAAATTAAGTTACCGCCATAGACGGGCCCAAGCCCGTTTGAGAAAGGAGGAGGGAACCCCTTGTTTCCCCAATCCATAGCTTCCATGAACCCTCATCCCAAACCCCCGAATTAAATGGTAGTAAATTCTCTCGGGGTGCACATTGGGTTTACTGGTTCCCTAATAATGTTACATTAAATGTCGAGAAATGCTCATAACTGTAAATACATCTACAGCATCGCTACTAAATCTTGCTTACAACTCCTTTGTGCCGCCGGACTGGAGCTTGGGCGACGGGCTAACTCCCCGTCCATGGAAAACCTTTAACTGTTTTCGAAACCTGCAGATAGGCCTCGGAATGGATTGGACTCACGGAAACGACCTCGCAAACGAAAAAAGGACTATGGCATTGGATCCTGGAATGTCAGATCACTCAATTACCCTGGCGCTGTTAAGGACCATTTACAACAGGCCAGTCAATATCAATTGCAAATACTGGCAGTCCAGGAAACGAATTGGGCTGGAAACGACATTCAAGACATGAGACCGCACACAATATTTAAAAGTGGGAAGCCTACTGGAAAACGAGAATTTGGAGTGGCCTTCATTGTGGATAGGGAGTTCAAATCGCACATTATTGATTTAAGGCAGTCAATGAACGGTTGTGTGCGATCCGTACAAAAGCGAAATTCTACAAAATCTGGGTGATTAATGTTCACGCCCCGACCGAAGAAAAAGACGAAGAAATGAAGGAATTGTTTTACAATCACCTAGAAGGACTGGTCGACACATTGCCATCAAACGACACAAAAATTATCCTGGGTGATTTTAATGCTAACGTTGACAATGAGCTATCTCATCGGGGAACGACTGGAGGATATAGCCTCCACGATGAAGCAAATGACAATGGCCAGCGCCTAATTGACTTTGCATGTAGCAGAAATCTAGTCATACGTTCAACTTGCTTTCCACATCGACGCATTCATAAAATGACCTGGGTATCACCAGATGGCAACACACAAAACCAGTTCGATCAAGTTCTGATCCAACAACGTTGGGCCTCGCGCATACTTGACGTCCGTACATACCAAGGAGCCAATTGTAACTCAGATCATTACTTGATATAATTAAACTATCGATGTCGTATGTCAAACGCATATTCAGCGAAGACCAGCCCGCTACAAAACTTTGACAATGAAAGGCTCCAAACGGCGTCTGTGGCCGAAAATTTCATGCAGACCCTCGACAACCAGCTGGCTCCCATCTTATCAGACGCATCGTTAAAGATGAGCAACGGGCTCTGGATGGAAGTGAAAGCGGCTATCAGAACCGTTGCAGAACAGACGATTGGACATCTAGCCCGGCGCAAGAGGAATGATTGGTTCGATGATGATGAGAATCAGGCGTGCAAAGAATACGTAGGTAAGAAAACCAGGACGAAAAGAGAACACTATGAAAATCTCAGAAGAGTAGCGAATAAGATAATTAGGATTAAGAAAAGAAAATACTATGACAATTGAGGAGTAAAGATGTAAGTTTAGCGAGGAATAACACAAGACAGGCATACAAAGTAGTGAAAAGCCAGAAACGTGGTTACCAGCCCAAAACCATGCTCTGTCGTGATGACAGCGGCAAAATGATCGCTGATGAAAACAAAATTAAGGAAAGATGGGCATCATATTTCAAGAACCTCCTTAATCCTCTGCACAGCTCCAGAACATCGGAGTCTATAGATGTCTGCGGAGAGCTTCCATTAGCCTCACCAACTCTAGATGAAGTTCGTTCCATCATCGAAGCCCAAAAGAATGCCGGGAATTGATGAGATTCGAGTGGAGCTCATCAAATATGGTGGCAGTAGTGTTCATCAAGCTATTCACAAAGTCATCCAATACATTTGGCAACAAGAACACATGCCGAAAGAGTGGAGCCCATCAATTATATTCCCTATTCATAAAAAAGGTGACAAGCTACAGTCCGACAATTATAGAGGCATATCACTGCTTTGTATGGCGTAACAAAATATTTTCTAAAATCTTAGAAAATAAAATCGGGTCATATGCCAACAGTATTATTGGGGAATGTTAAGGTGATTTTAGGGCAGGTAGATCAACAACAGACCAATTGTTCACAATCAAGCAGGTACTTGAAAAATGCTGGGAGTTCAACATAGACGTACACCAAATTTTTGTTCACTTCAAGCAAGCATACGACAGTATTGATCGTAACGTACTGTACCAAATTATGCTTGGCATCTCAGCCAAATTGGTCCGTTTTACCAAAATTACAATGCCGTCAAAAACCTGCCAAGTCCGCATCAATAATCAATTCACCGATGCTTTTGACACCAATATCAGACTAAATCATGCTATTCGATTTGGCTCTGGAGTACGTCATACGGAAGCGACCTGTCGATACGCGAGGTACATTACTTTACAAGTCGAGCCAAGTAGTGGCCTATGCAGACGACATCAACATTCTGTCACGGTCACTAATAACTGCCAAAGAACTCTTCCTGAAACTCGACAACGAAGCAAAACTATTAGGGCTACAAATCAACAAAAATTAAACAAAGCTAATGACGCAGTCGAAGAAAAATACCCCAAATATACAAAATATCACATTTGGCGAATACAGTATCGAAAATGTTAGCGAATTTGTGTATTGAGGCGCCAAAATAACGAAAATGGGCAATGAAAGGGACGAAATACGCCGAAGAATACAACTCACAAATAAAATATTTTATTCAGTATTGACGATCTTGAAGACCAGCTGCATACACAGAAAACCAAAGCTCCAAGTATACAAACCTGTGATAAGACCTGTGTTATGCTATGGGTGTGAAACATGGACCCTAACCCAAGCATTCGCAAATATATTGAACGCCTTTGAACGACGGGTCCTGAGGCGAATAATCGAAGCGAAGCTAGATGGGGACCAATGGCGAATTCGATACAACCATGAGCTGCATGAAATTTTTGACGAACCGGAGATCTCAAGGATTGTAAGACTGCGGAAACTGCAATGGGCTGGACATATGGACGAACAACGGATACCCAAGAAGGTGTTCGTTGGGAGAACTGAAGGCCGGCGGCCAGTGGGCCAACCGAGGAAACGCTGGTCTGACTCGGTCGACGAAGACAGTTCATCGCTGCTCGGATTTCGGAATTGGATGACGCGGTCAACGGACTGAGACAGTTGAAGGCGCTGTTTACAGGAACCGAAGGCCCGAAAGGGGCTGTAGTGCTAAGGAGAAGAAGAAGAAGCGACAATGATTTATTTCAATGATCCTTTCAAATATTTTTATCGATGGCTATGTGTCTATGCCTCTATGCCACAACGTTCCAACGGCCTCTGAGGGGCATAAGCGTAACCAATAACGTGTGTTAGAAAACTGCAGACTGAAAGTAAGTAAGATTGTATGGACTATTGGAATTTCAGCTGGATTTATCGTACATGAGAAAGTTCTATGCTAGTAGGGAACTGCGTTTGCTTACTGTCGTTAAATTTTTGCGCTGAATGCCTGTTTAACCAAGAACATGACACTGTGTGATGAAAGCCTCCGCGAATATTTGCATACGTTGATAAATCATGTGAGATTTAAACTCACAAGAACGGATGTGCGAAATTTAATTCTAATCTACCCTTAAATTTTCGGCTTATAACGCCAATTGATGAAGTATAAGGAAAAGTGTAGGAATAATTAAAAATGATTTCCTTTACGGCGTTATCATGTCGATGATGTACTCGTATGTAATTATTGCGTTAACAATGCTAGTTATCGTTTTAATTTAGGCGCTACTTAGTAGTACCGGTGCATAAAGTTCGTTTTCTATAGGTAGGTCAAAACAAAGGACCGGAGCAGATGAAAAAAATCCGCCAGCCGAAAGGTAAATTTCTCGTATGTGGCGTAGGATTTCGAAAAATAATTTGGCCTGCCTGTTACTACAGTTCTTACTGCAATTTTTGTAGCATCACATTGGTATCTATTTACATAAAAAGAATCTGTTGACGTTTGTATTTAGAGACCCTTTGTAAAGGCGCAAATATTTTGCAAATAGAATTGTATTGCACTCTTATGGTACTAATTGAAAATCGGCGGATAATAAATTGTTATAAACATAAGAAGACAGGTTTCGTCTTTCTCACATTTGCCGTTTACACATTTTTCAGTGGTTACCATGTGGTAACTTGTGGGCTTAATTAGCTCAAATAGTTAATTTCGAAAGATTTCCATAAAAGTTTGGTCAGCACTTGCGTTACCATTAATGTAAACGTCTTTAAATCTTTTCTGAACCATCAGGGGCCGCCATTTTGAATTTGGGCGCTAGCTTTATGATTTTTTTCATAGATATCAGTCATTTCGTCTCAACTGCTGTGCTCTGAGCAACACAAAAATTTCCGAATTTTATTGAAAACGGCTGTTAAAAATATTAAGCTGTAAATTTTCGACTTTTTGATTTGTCATCTGACTGCAAATTTTTTGCAGGCTAAATAAACTTGCCTTAATAACTCATAAAAGTATTCAATTTTTAGTAAAAATGGTAGCAAAAAATATTAGGCTTTAAACTTTCGACTTCTTTATCTTTCATTCCATTTTAATATTTTTTTTGCATAATACAAGAACTTAGTACAGAAATCCATAATCAAAAGGGCCACGAAAACATGAAAAAACATATATTTAATCAACCGCCATTTTGAAATTTGCACATGCATGGTCACTAAAATTCTCTAGATCTAACTAATTTCTATCTTAAAACCATGTTTCATATACGTCCTATCAAAATTGTGACCTTTAGAAGGCTTTAAAAATTTGAGTTTTAACTGGCCGCCATTTTGTTTTTTACGAGCGGACCTCCAGTTTTTTACATAATTCTTTAAATACTTACAGTTTCGGAGCTATATGGGCGAAACAGAAATAACGATTTTTCATCTAAAATGGCCGCCAATTTGTTTTCGCCCAGTGGATATAGCTGGTTCACAAACTTAACTGAGATATTTACCCAATACACCTTTCCTGAAAATGTTGTGAGAATCGAAGCAAAACTGCAAGCTCTAGCGTGGTTACAAATTTCGTTATATCCCATATATACGAGGTGTGACAATTAAGTAATGAGGCTGATTCCATGAAAACCGTATGTTTAAAAATTATTCTACAACTCTGTCATCCCCTTCAAAGAAGTTCCCTTGGGCAGCTATACAACGATTCCAGCGCATTTTCCATGCTTCGTGACTTTTCTGGAACG
Source organism: Odontomyia ornata (assembly GCA_963969285.1). Classification (NCBI taxonomy): domain Eukaryota; kingdom Metazoa; phylum Arthropoda; class Insecta; order Diptera; family Stratiomyidae; genus Odontomyia; species Odontomyia ornata. Next base: position 330,291,741 of record OZ017738.1, on the reverse strand, counting down.
CTTCGACTGGGATGTCCACGAGTACCGTCGTAACGACCACCTGGATGTCCGTAACAAAAGTTACAGGGTGACATATTGGACAAATAAGGTGGCTGTTGCAACACGGTTAGTAGCTGCGCGTGCGGAGACAACCATTGTGATCGAAATACCTGGGCACGACTAAAAGCACTATCACCATACACTTTTAGCGTACGTTTCTGAAGCTGTTTCGCCCAATTTGGCGCAAAATTTTACGAGGGTAGTCCCAAAAGTAACCGACTCGACTTATACAGGTAGTTTTAAAAAACAATAACTGTGATTGACAATACCACCTTTCAACAACTAAATGAGAAAAACTCATAACGGCACGTTTATTATTATTTTTTTTACAGACATCCAAAGTGAACGCTCTCAGTTAATTTGTAATCTGGCATCGTTATGTGATACAATACTTTCATTTGAAAGGTCTAAGGCCAACTGATATCAAAGCCGAGTTGGATTCTACTCTGGGGAAGTCTGCTGCTCGTATGAGCTGCCAAGATGAACACCACAGTGGTCGACCAAGTGAGGTCACTACGTCAGAATATGTGAAGAAAATCCACACAATGGTTATGGATGACCGTCGACTAAAAGTGCGAGAAATAGCAGACATGGCAGGCATTTCAAAAAGTGCTGTGCATCGCATTTTGACCGAAAATTTTGACATAAGAAAGCTGTGCGCAAGATGAGTGCCGCATTTGCTTACAATGAAGCACAAACAGCAACGTGAGAATGTTTCCATCGAGTATTTGACAATTTTTCGCAGCAATAAAGCCAAGTTTTTGCGTTGATTCATAACCATGGACGAAATATAGGTCCATCATTTTTTACCTGTGACCAAGGAAGTCAAAGCAGTGGACTGAAAAGGGAGAACTGGCTCCAAAGAAAGCAAAGACAGTTCAGTCAGCTTTCAAGGTCATGGCATCCGTTTTCTGGGATGTACGTCTAATAATATGTATTGATTATCTCGAAAATGGAAAAACAATCAACGACGCGTATTATGCAGCCTTATTGCAGTGTTTGAGCGATGAAATCAAGATAAAACTGCCCCCTCTGATCACCACAATGCACCAGTCCACACGTGCGGTATTGCGATGACTAAAATCAATGAGTTGAAGTTTGAATTGCTTCCTTAAGCACCCTATTCACCCGATCTGGCTCCTTCGGACTATTTTCTTTTTCAGAATTAGAAAAAATGGCTCGGCAGCAAAATATTTGCCAACACTGAAGAGGTAGAGTAATAGCTTTTTTGAAGAGCTTGACGGTTTTTACTATGAAGCGGGTATTGAAGCTATTGAACATCGTTGGGAAAAGTGTATCGAACTGAAAGGAGGATATGTTGAAAAATAAAAAACATTTTCGCAATCTTTTTACAATTTTCTTTGTCGGGTCGGGTACTTTTGGGATCACCCTCGTATCGCGACGCATTGCACTTGATTTCGTTTCTCCATTTTTCGTGACGAGCAGCCCACGAAGACACGTCTACTCAACACGACATAGTAGGCGAACTAAACAAACTAGAGCGATGGTAAATATATCAATGAAGAGGAGAAAAATGCCGGGGAAGGGGAGGGGAATTTCAAGGTCGCAGGTTTACCACAAGCGCGGCAATAAAACCAGTCTTATGACTTGGTTGTCACACCTCGTATATATATATATATGTATCTATATATATATATATATATATATATATATATATATATATATATATATATAAAGGGTGCGCACGGTAGCTGAGGACATGCATTAATGGGACTATAACTTCGCGTATTTTCTTTTTATTTTTTGTTCCTTTTCAGATAAGAAATGGCGGACTACAACATCACTCAAGAAATGCAGAGGCATGCTGTCAACGTCGCTATTCGTGCAAACCATACAGATTTAGAGATATCTAATTTTCTTGATTCCACCCATTCATTTGTGCTTAATGTTCGCTGTGAATTGGAAGCATCAGGAGGCGATAGAGAATCGGTTGCAAAGCGCAGAAACGTTGGGACGTAAGAGGGTGAAGGTGAATCCTTCAGGCCTGATAACGGAATCGACGTAATAACCATGTCGCCAGAATGGAGGTAGGTCGACGGTTTAACTCCCTGTCCTAAAATGTTTCAGAACCTGTAGACGGGCCTCGGAATGGATTGGACTCACGGCAACGACCTTGCAAACGAAAAAAGGACTATAGCATTAGATCCTGGAATACAGATCACTCAATTACTCCGGTTCTGTTAAGGACCTTTTACAACAGGCCGGTCAATATAAATTAAAGATACTGGCAATCTAGGAAACGAACTGCGCTGGAAACGACAATCAAGATATGAGATCGCATTTCAAGGCAATAAACGAACGGTTGTGTGCACCCCGTTTAAAAGGGGAATCCTTCCAAATCTGGCTGATACATGCACACACTCTGACCAAAGAAAAGGACGACGAAACGAAGGAAACGTTCTACAATCACCTACAAAGACTAGTTGGCCCATTGACATTGACACAAAAATTATTCTGGGTGATTTCAACGCTAAGATTGGCAATGAAATATCTCATCGGGGAACGACTGAAGGATATAGCCTCCATGATGAAACAAATGACAACGCCCAGCCCCTGATTGACTTTGAATGTAATAGAAATCTAGTCATTTCTTTGACTTGCTTCCCACATTGACGCATCCATAAAATGCCCTGGGTGTTACCAGGTGGCGTCACACAAAATCAGATCATTCCTGTTCTGATCCAACAACGTTACGCCTTGAGCATACTTGACGTCCGTACAAATCGTATCGATGTCATTTGTCAAAGGCATATTTGGCGAAGATCAGCTGACTACGAAAATTTGACATCGAAAGGCTCCAAACGGCGTCTGTGGCCGAAAATTTCACGGAGACCCTCGACAACGATATGGCTTCCATCTTATCAGACGCATCGTTAAAAACAAACAACGAGCTCTGGATGGAAGTGAAAGCGGCTACTAAGGCCGTGGAAGAACAGACAATCGGACATCAAGCCTGGCGCAAGAGAAATGATTGGTTCGATGGTGAGTGCCAGAATGCGTTAGACAAAAAGAATCAAAGAAGGTAGGAAACCAGGGCGAAGGGAGAACACTATAAAATCTCAGAAGAGTAGCGCATAAGATAAGGAATAAGAAAAGAAAATACTATGACGACCAATTGAGAAGTATAGATGCAAGTTTAGCGAGCAACAACACGAGACAAGCAGTGAAAAGCCTGAAACGTGGTTCTCAGCCCAAAATCACGCTCTGTCGGGATGACATCGGCAATATCATCGGTGGTGAATTCATGATTAAGGAAAGATGGGTATCATATGTCTAGAACGTTCTTAATCCTCCGCACAGCTCCAGAATATTCGAGTCTATAGATGTTTGCGGGAAGAGGAGCTTCTTTTGGCCCCACTAACTCTGGATGAAGTTTATTCGATCATTAAAGCCAAAAAGAATAATAAAGCGCCGGGCATCGATAAGATTCCAGTGAAGCTTATCAAATATGGTGGCAGTAGTGTTCATAAAGCTATTCACAAAGTCATCGAGCACATTTGCCAACAAGAATATATGCCGAAAGAGTGGAGGCAATCAATTATACTCCCTATCCCCAAAAAAGGTGACAAGTTACTGTGCGAAAATTATAGAGGCATATCACTGCTTTGTACGGCGTACAAAACATTTTAAAAACTCCTAGAAAAAAAATTGGACCATGCGCCAATAGTATTATTGGGGAGTATCACGGTGATTTTCGAGCAAGTAGATCGACAATAGACCAATATGATAGATAAACACCAAAATTTCGTTGACGATAAGCAAGCATACGACAGTATTGATTTAACATACTGTACCGAATCCTCCCAAGCCCGCATCAATAACCAACTCACTGATGCCTTTGACACAAATATTGGACTAAAACAGGGAGACGACCTGGCCCCATTGATATTTAATTTGGCTCTGGAGTACGTCATAAGGAAGCTACCTGTCGATACAAGAGGTACATTATTATTTAAGTCGAGCCAAGTAGTAGTCAACATTTTGTCATGGTCATTAACAACTGCCAAAGAACTCTTTCTGAAACTTGACAGTGAAGCAAAACAAGCAGGGCTACAAATCAATGAAAATAAAACAAAGCTGCTGACGCAGTTGAGTAAAATACCTCAAATATACAAAGTATTATACTTGGCGAATACAATATCGAAAATGTTGGTGAATTTGTGTATCTAGGCGCCAAAATAACGAAAACGGGTAATGAAAGAGACGAAATACGCCTAATAATACAGCTTGCAAACAAAATATTTTATTTACTTTTGACGATCTTGAAGACCAGTTGCATACGCAGAAAAACAAAGCTTTAAGTACACAAATCTGTGGTAAGACCTTTTTTATGCTATGGGTGTGAAACATGGGTTCTAGCCCAAGCTTCCGCAAATATATTGAGCGACGAGTCCTGAGACGAATAATCGGAGCGAAAGTAGACGAGGACCAACGGGAAATTCGATACAACCATCACCTGTATGGAATTTTTGATGAACCTGAGGTCTCAACGATTGTAAGGCTGCGGAAGCTGCAATGGGCTGGCCACATGAATCATATGGATGAACAACAGATACCCGAAAAGGTAGTCGTTGGAAGAACTGAAGGCGGAAGATCAGTGGGGAAACCGAGGAAACGCTGGTCTGACTTGATCGACGAAGACAGTTCATCGCTGCTCGAATTTCTTAATTGGAGGAAGCGGTCAATAGACCAAAACAGTTGGAGGCGCTATTCGCAGGAAGCAAAGTCCCGAGAGGGGCTCCATGTTAAACTTATGCTTTTTTTTCTTTAAAAGCCGTCGGGCCTTGCTTTATTGGGTGAGCGTCTGTGCACACAAAAAAGCAAGGTACGGCGGCTTTGAAAGAGAAAAGAGAGTTGGCCTGCGGATATCAAATAAACAAAATTATTTATTATCTGTTGTTATTTAACATGACGAACACAAACAAGTTGCAGTAACAACTAACGTGGCAATAATGAGCTGCAACAAAAACAAAAAAGTACAAATGACCACGAATGATTTAGAAATTTCCATTTAGCAACCAAAACTCGAACTGCTCCCGCAAACTCAAATTCACAAGACATTATTACTTCTTATTGGTGGCCCGCCTGTATAAATGATATATAATTGGGGCACCATTAGAATCAAATATATAGCAATTCATGTCCAAATACTCGATTGTTTCTGGAGCAATGAAACCAATGGTAAGACAAATCCCAATGTACCCATCGATAGGGTGGAATGAATGCAAAATCTAGCGATTATTGCTCAAAGCTATATACTTTGTGATATGATTTTCAACAAGCTTCAAAATTAATGTACCGACTCTCATCACTTTGGCAATTTAATGAATTCTTTGATTCGATATGTAGTGTTTATAATCCGTTTCAGGCTTCCTGTACATATCAGTATTTGCAAAAGAAATTTCCTTTCAAAATGCGTAATTTTTCCGCTGTAATAGCACTCTAATGAAACCAAATCAGACACACATTTGTCGAAATTGGTCTAACTGTCGTTTTGCAAGAAATACATTTGATTTTTTGATAAATGTACCTGGAATCAAAGAGTGGTAGAAGAGACATGAACATTTTACGCGCTTTATTTAGCATATTTGTATTAGTGTTATTTTGATATTAAAAGAAAAGTGCCATTGTTTAATATGAATGATCGGATGTTTATTTCATTATAAAGGAAAAGATATGCCGTTGAAAGTGAAAAATAACATCAGGCAAATGACCACCACAACCACGCTTACAGGACCATATCCTTTTAATGAAATTTTCCATAACCAAATCGCAAAGTGGCTGCCCTATATCTTCGATAGCCTCACAAATTCCATCTTTGAGGTCTTGAATTGACGCTAGGCTATTGGCGTAGACCTTCTTTTTCACGTGGCCCCAAAGGAAGAAGTCGCAAGGTGTTAAATCACAAGATCTATTCACAATAACACCTCGTATTGGAGAACCATATGCTACATATATTGATCAAGACGAACACCGAGGTATCCAACACAAAATTTATATGAATACCGTTTCAAAATACCTAACCACCCATAATATGGATATATTTCCAATTATGCTTAAGGTCTTGACTGGCCAAATGCAGCGTTGCCCAAGGTAATTTTTTTTTTGCATTTTTGTGCATTTACTAACCGCCAGTTTAGGCCTGCATGTTGTTAAATATTTCTTTCTATTTAGTTCCTTTGAACAATTGGTCATCAGCAAGTGCCACTAATTACCGCGTGTTAGTGATACGTTTAAATCAAAGGCGGTCAATAGATTGCAAATAAATATGGAAAAGAGCAGAGGCACAGTAACTATTTCTTGCTGTTAACTATTCAAGACCTTAAAATTGCGCATTGTCATCTGATTTCAACCTACAATTTACCATACAACATATTGCACATAATTGCGACGAGGTGTTTCTAGAACCTGTCCTGAAGAAGTTTAAAAATTAGTCCATCCAAACAAACCGTATCGAAGGCTGTCTTCATATTAATGAGATACCCTTCAACACATTCTCTATTGCTTAATTTCCAACAGATGTCCGGAATTACTTTCGTTAACGCATGTGTGGTCGAACGCCTGGTACGGAGTCCAAAGTGGCGATTTGATATCAAATCATTTTTCTGAATGTGGGCTTAAAATTTCAAACTTACGGCACATAGCAGCGCCTGTATAGATGAGTCTCTAAAAAAAGTGAAGGAAACTAACTGGAAGGCTTTTTAAGATGCGCTGGCAAACGAACATATCACCCACTTAAAATTAAGTTCAACTACTATTGTTAATAATGAAATCTGGGGCTGGAAAGAAGACAAGATTATTTTATTTAAGGAAATTAAATATTGCATTCTCAAAATCAAAAAAGGCGTGTATTAGGAGAACTTGACACATACGAATCAAAGGAAATAATATTTAGGCTAGAACATGTAACCCTATCCCAATCTCCCATCATCCTTCCAGGCATCTCTATCTTACTTATAGCTGATTGCAACATCTACCTTGTGACATTTGTGATAAAACGCGCAGCGATTCAGTGGACGATTAAAATCAATCATTACCGCATCAAGGATTTTGTAGTTATTGAACAAACTCAAGGAACTATTCAAAACTATGAGCAAAATTTACTTTGAACTTAAAATAAAAAATAAACAAGTTGGGTAGACAGACCTATGCTCATGTCAGAAGGGTTTTGTACTTAACTTACAAAATGCAGTAACCAGCAACGAATAAAATCATGAAACATGTCAAAGACGATTTTATTGGAGAAAATATGAAATTCGAGGATCATACTATTATTAACAAAGTTGAACGAATTTTGACTTCTGAGGTATTTGTTATAGTTATACCCATAAATATCTCCTTTGATAATTTTTTCAGATTTTTTAGATCACGGGTGTCCATTCGCGAGGGAGGAAACACATTTTTCATGTATTTCCCCCCCTGTGCCCCCACTGAAGCAAAAACTGTCAGTTTAAGAATTGTTTCAGTTGATACTCATATGGGTTACCTTTCATGAAATTTTTTTCCAGGGGCCACTCCTCTGTACTGTAATCATCGATTCATGGCCTATTTTTTCGAATCCTAGAATGGTTACAAGGCCCTTTTGCTAGGAGCTCTCTCCTGCCTCCTCGACTTGTTTCAATTGTATGTACTCATCTTCGTGATACCTATCACTCCTGAAATTTTCATGCAAATTCTAGCAAAGCTGTAGTGTCTAAGTCGGTAAAAAGCGCATATGGCTCCATAGCAATATGTTTCCATAGTAATACAGGGCATATTGCTCCATAGTAATACAGGAAAATTCAAATCGCTATAACTTCGTTAAATACAATTCGATCTTTATGAAACTTTCAGAAAAGATCAATCTTATAAATAATCGTCTCTTTGCTAAATTTGATTGAGTTTAAAGGTACCGTTTAGATTTTATTCAAGAAAACACAAAATCGATAAATCATACTATTACTAACAAAGTTGAGTGAATTTCGACTTCTCATGTATTTGTTGTTGTTGTACTCATGAAGGCCTACATTGATGATTTTTTTCAGATTTTTCGGATGGAAGGTGTCCAATCGCGATGGGGGGGGGGGGGGTACGCGAAAAGTTCGTGCATTTCCCCTTCCCCTGCCCCCCTCGGTACTTATAAGGCAATTTTAAGACTTGTTTTGAAAAGATCTCATTTAGACCTTTCCAATGACACCCCACTCGACTACCAATGGTGAAATTTTTTTTTGAGGGGTCACCTCCCTATATGGGGAGACCCCCCTTAAACGCCTTTGAAAAAATTTTCCACCCTTGAACTTTCAAGAGGTCACTACTTCTGACGTTTCTACAAAGTTTCATGGCTGTAACCTCTATAGTTTCGGAGAAAAAGTGCTGTGACATACAGACGGACGGACGGACGGACGGGCGGACAGACGGACACAGGTCGTGATTGCAATAGGGTTTTGTATTTTAGTACAAAAACCTAAAAACAGAAACTTCCATCGGTAAAAAATTAAAAGAAGCGGTGGAGTTGGAGAACACTTCGAAATAGAAGTTGATAAGCCCAAACGTTTTTTTTTTGCGCTAGGCTTACAGCGTTTGAGTGCGGAAATTTTCCGACTTTTGCATTTGAATTAATGTGACGAATCTGATTGTGATCACGACGTGACAAAACTGTATGCGATAACATTGGATATTCCAAAAGTTATTGAGCCTTTTTCGTCACTAGATGGTGTTCGTTGTCATATATCGGGCAATACTAATCAAATTGAGTCAAATAGACATGCGTTTGAAAGGTGACATTCACAGTCTAAAATTTGGATATGGACAGTTTTGTATTTTATCATTCGTGTCAAAAGTTGTATTCATTTAAAAATGAGTGAAATTTCTGAAAAAAATGGTTATATTTTACAATATCACTATGATCAAAGTGAGAATGCATCGCAGGCTCGTGAATAAATTTGTGGTGTCTACGGTCAAGATACTTTATCCAAAGACACAGCCAAGAGATGATTCGCTCGCTTTCATTCTGGAAATTTTGATGTCAAAGATGCACCTCGCTCAGGTCGACCAATCACTGAAAAAGTCGATGAAATCTTACAAAAAATTGAAGAAAACCGGCAAATAAGCAGCCATGACAATACTAAGGAAATGAATATCCATCATCGTCCTAAACGTTTCTGGTCATACATACGATCCTTAAAGACCTCTCCTCCTATACCTAATAAAATGTTTCTGGAGAATTTGCACGCAAACACCCCAGAAATTATCTTAAAATTGTTCGCTCAATTTTTCGCCTCAACGTTCAATGCCCCCTCAGCTGCTGGTAATTATTTTCCAAACTTTTTCCATCCAACCTTCCAGTCCTCTTTTTCGTTCTCTCCGCCCGAAATCGAATCAATTATCCATAACCTAAATGGATCTGTCGGCCCTGGCCCGGATGGGATTCCTTGCTTTTTTATCAAATCACTTTCTACTGCTTTGTCTTTTCCCCTATCCTTTCTTTTCAACCTTAGCTTTACTGCTGGCATATTTCCTGAATGTTGGAAAGTTGCCTTCATTACTCCAATTTTCAAACAAGGCAATCCATCTGATATCGCAAACTATCGGCCAATATCTATCCTATCGTGTTTTTCAAAAATATTTGAAAGAGCTATGTACCTCAAATTAATCCCTGTGCTATCACCCATCTTTCATGATCAGCAACATGGTTTTCTTCCGCGCAGATCAATTACTACGAACCTAATTGAGTTCTCTAACAGTGTTGCTCTAGCTCTGGACTCTAAGGCACAAATGGACGCTATCTATACGGACTTTAGCAAGGCCTTTGACACAGTTCCTCATAACATCCTACTTATTAAGCTCAATCATTATGGTTTTCCGGAAATATTAATATACTGGCTCAAGTCCTACCTTTCTTTCCGGTTGTGTTGTGTGCGTCTGAACAGAAATTTGTCTCCATATTTTAGTCCTACTTCAGGAGTTCCTCAAGGTTCTATTCTGGGACCACTCTTATTCATCCTCTTTATCAATGACCTCCCACCTATGCTAAATTCGTCATCTTTGCTTTATGCTGACGATCTGAAACTATTTAGACAAATAGATAGTACTGCTGATTGCAGCATTTTGAATAACGATCTGATTACGTTAAGCAACTGGTGTTTATCTAACAATTTCCATTTAAATATCCCAAAATGCCACGTAATGTCGTTCTCATTGAAACGTGAACCTATCGTTTACCAGTATAACAAAAACGATATGCCCCTCGCGCGTGTTTCACATTGCAAGGATCTTGGAGTCATCTTCGATTCTAAATTAAAGTTTGAGAGACACATCTCTCATGTTATCAATAGGGCTACAAAAATGTCTGGTTTTGTGCTGCGTCATGTCCACATATTTAGTGATATTCACACTGCGTCCCTTCTTTACGTTTCTCTCGTACGAAGTATTTTAGAATACGCTACCCAAATCTGGTCTCCACACCAAGAATATCTTACTACTGCCTTAGAGTTAGTTCAGCGAAAATTCACTGAATACTTATTTTACAAGTTTAAAATTCCGTATTGTTCCTATTCAGATCGGCTTAACTTTTTGCGTTTACCATCTCTTTGTGCTCGACGTCTTGATTTAGATGAATGTTTCTTGTTCAAACTTTACCACCGTCTGATGGACTCATATCTTGTAGACAATATACATTTACGGGTTCCTGCAAGAACTACTCGATCATGTCAAACCTTAGTCACTCCTTTTGCACGTACCGATGTTTATTTTCACTCTGCCATGTTGCGCCTCCCTAGAGGCCACAATAATCTTGAGCTTGGTCCATTTCCTTCTTCATTTTTTAGTTTTAAGTCTTTGCTAAGAGAAAAATTGTTTAACACGTAATTCGTTAATGTTTGAATAATTTGTACAGTTCCAACTAATTCATTCAGTATTTTTTTGGTTTTTATCATTATTGTATTCAATATCTTGTAATCGGGCTAACCGCCTGTAAGATTTGGAATTAAAATAAAAATATGTATGTCAGATCATCAAACAGTTTTGAAACATTTACGTAAGGTTGGATACACAAAGAAGCTCGACGTTGGGGTGCCGTATGAATTAACACAAAAAAATTTGATTAACCAAATTTCCATTTTCAAAATGCTCATAAAACCCAACGAAATCACAGAAGTTCTACACAGATGGAATAATGGGTCTACCCAAAAAATGGCAAAATGTCATAGATAATAATGGATAATATGTACTTAAATAAAATCCATTTTAAATAAAAGACAAGTTGAGTAAGCAGGAGAGTGCTCCTACCAGAAGGTCTTTGTAAACATCGTAGGGTTAGAAACAAATTGTCTAATAACGTGAATCGATAATTTGAATTATTCATTTAATACTCGGATATGAAATCGTTCAAATTTATGCAAAAGATGCCTAGTTTCCTTCATAAGCACAGTGCAGCTGCCATTTTGATCTAGCTTAAATTATTTTTCTGAATGCTTGGCCGATTGCATATATTCATGTTAAGAACATACCCTTAAATTTTCATGAAAATTGAAAGAAAATAAAAGTGCCTAGTTCAATTTGAAATATGTATCAATCATAAATACGTGTTATTGTTGTTGTAATTCCATACAATTGAAATGGCTATAACTCACTTCATTATGATTCGATTTCAATCAAATGTTGTGTACGTGAATATCTGATATCAGTCTATATGATTGCAAAGTTTCAAGAAGTTTAAAGGTAACCTTTTGATTTTATGGGCGCAAAGGTAAAATCTACAAATCATACTATTATTAATAAAGTTGAGTGAATTTCGATTTCTGAGGTATTTGTTGCCCTTGCACTCATGAAGGCGCACATTAGTGGTAATTTTCAGATTTTTCGGCCCAAAGGTGTCCCAATCGCGAGGGGGGGGGGGGGGGGGACACAGATTTTGGTACATTTCGCCTTCCTCTAGACCCCCAAATTCACAAAATGATTAAAAATTTTTTTTTCTAATTTTTGGTAAGACCTTAAATTTTGAGAGACCATCACTTCTGACCTTTTCACAAAGATTGAGCATTCTAGCTTCTATAGTTTCTGAGGAAATTAGCTGTTACGCACGGACAGACGGATAGACGATCGTGAAACTAGTAAGTCTTTGTAAAAAAAATTCTTACAAAGACCTAAAAATAGCCAGGAAAAATTTAGACATTGTCATTCAGCTTCATTTCTGCTGGACCAGCCTCAACGAATCTAGTGAATGGGTATCTTCATTGGAATTGTTGGTCTCGTGAAATTAAATTCGGAGGATATTTTTTCTTCTTATCGTTGCCCCGCCTATATATATTGGGACACCGTCAGAATCAAAAATTGATCAACTCATATACAAAAACACGAATAGTTCTGGAGGAATGAAGCCAGTACCGAGAAAAGTCTCGATAAGACTGTTTGGAGCGTAGAACGGTTGTGAAATCTAGGAGTTTTCACTCACAGCTACAGATCTTGCGATATGATTTTGACGAAGTCTTAGCATGAAAATATTGACTTCTGTCACTTTAGCAGTTTGATACAAAGTCACTTTAGCAGTTCGAAATCAGTAACTCCACGAAGACATTTCCTTTTGAAAACTATTAATCTTTCCAAAGTACAAGTATTGAACACTTTTTGAAGATTGCTCTGAAGTATTGTGGCTTTTCGGTCTGCCGTTTATATGGTCAGATCATCAGTAAACGCTCTCAATGATTGTGTTGGCGAGACGTTAAAACGAAGCCGTTCAATAGTTTGCGAATGAATGTTGAGAAAATCAGAGGTACAGTTACTGTCCCCTGCTGTAGACCATTCAAGACGTTGAAGTCATACATTCCATGAATTACAGCAGACTTCCATGAATTACAGCAAACGATTTCCCGTCCAACATATTGCATATTATGGCAAAAAGATGTCTGGAGAACCTGTCCTGAAAGAGTCTAAAAACGAGTCCATCTAACCACACCGTATCAAAGGCTTTCTCCACTGTTTAGTTCCAAACAGATGTCTGAGTTTCCTTTCGTTATCGTTTGTATGGTCGAATGCCTGGCGCAAAAACTAAATTGGTGATTCGGGATCAACTCATATTTCTCAATGTGGCCGCTTAGTGTGTTTTGTACACCTCAAATACCTTACTCATGTTAGGCAGCAAGTTAATCGAGCGTAGCTTTTAGGACCAGCCTCCTCGAGAAGATTTATCTCATCACTAGCGGCTTCACGACTACGGAATAAGCTATTAACTTTCGTGAAAACGCCATCTGGGTCATCTGGGCTAATGCTCCTTAGTTTTTCCACTCATTGATTGCTGCCCTCATTTCTGGAGTATGAACGGATTTTCTACAGATTGTGAAAAGGACATGTCATTGAAATGTCTCTTGAATTTATTCACTTATTTCCTTGTGTAGGATGATTGATTATGAGGTTCGGTTTTTAATCTCCAATAAAAGGCATAAGATTGAATTCTATAGTGAAAGTTTTATCATGAGTCGAAAGAATAATCTATCACATTGACTTTTTAAAAATTATCTCATTTAAATGTTGACCACGACCACGCCGTAAATGGTTCATCCTAAGGGTCAAATCTTCGACAATTCGGCCGTTGGCTTTCAAAGCGTCGATTGAAGCTGGCTTATCCCTGAAGACCAGAGATTTCATGCAACCCCAAGGAAAATAATCTAAAGGTATGGTATCACACGATCTAGGCGGCCAATTTAATGATCCAAAACGTAAAATCATGTTCTCATCAAAATGATTTCTCAATAAGTCCATTGTTGTTCTCGCTGCATGCGAAGTAGCGCCTTCTTGTTGAAACCAAAGCTCACCGATACCATTTGTTTCAATTACAGGTAGCAAAAAATCCGTTAATATGGTGCAATAGCGGTCACCATTGATGGTTACATACTGACTGGACTCATTTCTAAACAAATATGGACCGATGATTCCACCGGCCCATAAACAACAACAAACTGTGCATTTATGCGGCATTAGTGGTTACTGTTGGAGTTCTTTAGGTTGCTCATCAGCCCAAATATGGCAATTCTGTTTATTGACGTATACATTGAGCCAAAAATGTGCCTCAGCAAATCGCCCGGCTTCAATTCTTGCACAAGTTGAACTTTGGTTGCCTTAAAACCACGACGTTTACGTAAACTACTCCACGTTGTTGCGTACGATAAACCGAGCTGTTAAGAACCACGCCGAATTGCTTCATGGTCTTCAGCCACATTCTCAGCTACAGCCGCTTTACTCGTATTCTCTTCAGTACGTGGTTGATGTCATCTAATCGATCGAGTATCATCCAATAATATATGCTGGGTTTCAACTGGATGGTATTAGCTATATTGGTTTCGGATGCACACCATAAGTTGCTCTAAGAGCACGAAGTTCTCACAGAACGCTGATTTTCTTAAAATAGCTGAACAATTTGGATACGTTTTTGCGATATAAGTCTTTCCATGATGATTTGTCAAACAAGAATGAATAAAAATTACAGTACAGTTTGACAGGAGTTACGCGTGATCTGTCAAAAAAGCTTTTTGAAAATCAAATCTCATGGTGAATCACCATTTTTAACAATTTTCCAGAAACAGTGAAAAAAGCAAACCCATTGATGGTTTCACCTTTATATGTATCTGCATGTCATAGATTGAATACTTTTACGATTCTAAAAGGAGCATAGTTCTGTTTATTTAATTCGGTTATACGAGTATTTCTATCTCTGCATACATTTTATTCAATTGAATTCTTAATTTGTTTATTTCTAGGTTGTATAACCTCAATATTTATTTTCGAGTTAATTTAGCATTCAAAGCAGGTATAGTGCTTGCTAAGATTTCGGAGGTTTGTAACTATATGAGACAATAAAAATGTCAGAAAAAATTAAAAGTTCAAGTTTAAAACAACAACACGTTGTTAATATAAAGAAAGTTAGTTTATGCTTGTGTCACCGTTAGTAAAAAATCAAACCACTCATCGTGACAAAATATTTATGTGTTATACTATTGTATTATCATTACTTCTTTGGGGGGTGCAGCATTTTTAAGTAAGTTTGCATTTTTTGCCGCCGATGTGGTCGATAATGGACAACGAAGTAGGTCCGCTACAATTTTAGTAGGACGGGGGCACTGCTCTCTTTCTTTACCAGGCTTACGTACATTCATTTTAATGCAAGCCACGAATTGTATCTCATCAAAATATTCAAAATGAAAACGCATGGATACAACGTCACTATATTCAATATAATTTATAGCGTGCTATGTTGTGACTATCTTCTGAAGCATGTGTCATGTCTCTGCAAACAAAAATAATTTACGCTAGAACAATTATAGCACAAACTGCTAATATGGGAAGTTGGAATAAAGCACATACATTGAGAAAAATTTCATAATTCAATTCCGATTACAATCTGGACCTTAAATGTTTTATATAGTTAGTTCGAAGATGGAGAGTAATGTTAAATGAATCATGTGTCATTTTTGCAAAAACTATAGAATGAATTTTCAACGTTTTCGCAAATGTGAAAATCTTATATTAGAAATTTCCAATCTTTGCGGTATCGTCACTTGGCACCAAGCCATATTTTCAACATTAATCTAAGTGGCAGATCATGGTTGTGACGGTTGCCGGAGTACGAGAAAAACATGTGTAACATACTCCATTATACCTATATAATACAGTTATCTATGAACAAACGCTTCTACGTGCTGGATCTTTGAAAACGATCCAAGATCATAGGAGAGAGGTATGAATTAGAGAGTCATATTTAATAATAATCGATTGAATAACGGCGAAATTTAATAGTTTTTTTAAGCTTTATTGGAAAATAAATATATGCGTATAGTTACAATTTCATTACATGCAACATCATCAGGAGAAGAGTTTCATGAATTATTATTATACTACTGTAAAAAATTTTTTAAATTTTGGTAAAATCTTCTATAAAACTAGAACATAAAATAGTGGTGGAAAAACTTAGAGGTTTTGTACTATGTTATAAACTAGAAAAAGTTAGAAAATGGTTCGTATCGTTTTCCCTCGAGTCTTTATCAATTATTAATCAATGTATCCTAAATTTACACGGCCGTATTTCCATTAACTATGTTTCTTTCATGTCGACAGAATTTGGAAGAATTATAAATAAATCAATGCTTTCCTGTATCAATAATATATTTTACTTCTCTTGTATAAATCTGAATTTCATTGCATAACGTACTTGTTCCGATTATTACACGTTCTGAATCATACAGAGCATAAGAAACATATGGCGCAACATATTTAAAATTAGGAGGAAGTCGATATAAATAAATTGGAAGAGCTAGCACATATCCTTAGAATAATTCCCTAGTTGTCAACCTTGCTTCCACGATGTAACTCAAACAAAATAACAGCTTGGATCCCTTAGAGGAGATTTGGAGGATAAAACGTGAAATATTTAAACAGCCGATGCGTCCATCCATCGGTTGTTTAAAACAAGTTCAATAAAGCAACACGCAGTAGCAAATAAATAGGCAGCCTAGAGAAGAGCCTTTTGTACTGCAAAAATAGCAAAGAGAGAATTGAGAAGATCGAAACAAATATCTTTCCTATGAAGAAATTGGGTAACAGGTTAATGAGGAGGAACAGTAATATGTTGGTTTTCTAACTTATTATACTTTTTTTTGTGATTGCGAGGTGAATGTCATTTACGCACTGAGTATGGGGCTCGCTCCTATGCTTGCAAGCGACTGAATCACCCACTAAACATCTTCCCCGAAGAAATTAGCCTGGAACTGTTTGACACATTACTACCGACCAGATCTCGTTTTGCTATGCCATGCCATGAGATGCCTTCAAGTAAGGGGACCCCTCTTCTAGCGGTAAGGGAAGTGGAAAGGGGCACTGCTAGACAAGCAATCTCCAGCCTCGGCTTCTCCGGCTGCTGTGAGTCAATTTTATCTTTCAGGACTGCCCAAACATAATGTGTCACCTGATTCCATTTGTCAACTGATCCAAGCATCACTATCCAGGGTGAGCTCTCCTGTCTCCTTGTATAGGTACCGTCGTAGCCATCCCATATCTTGTACGCAAAAAATGTGTGGTAGGCATCGTCTTCCTCTCGTAAGCAAAATCGACAGTCGAGAGACTATGACTTACCAATCTTGTGCAGATAAAACTGAAACCAACCACGCCCACTCAAACCATGGGTCAAATAGAAGTCAGTCTCATCATGCCTTCAATTTAGCCATGGTATCAAATCCGTGTTGAGCCGCGTAGTCCATCTTTCCGTGTCATTTTTATTATTATAACATTAATTAGCAATAAAATTACAATCATCTAACAGATTATGCTTCCGTATCAAGGCCAGTGATTTAAAAAATACCATAATCTATAAAAATAACTCAAGTAAGTAAGTTAGAAACTCCGCCATAGACGGTCCCCAACCCGTTTGAGAAAGGAGGAGAGAACCCATTGTTTCCCCAACCCATAGTTTCCATGATTCCTCATCTCAAACCCCCCACTCAAATGCAAGTAAATGATCCCGGGGTGGCACATTGGGTTTACTGGTTCTCCAATAATGTGACATTAAATCCCTAGAAATGCTCATAAATCTAAATACTTCTACAGCTCTGCTTCTAAACCCTATTTACACCTCCCTCGATAATTTTTTCCTATTTTTTAGATCACAGGTGTCCATTCACGAGGGAGAAAACACATTTTTCATGTATTTCCCCCCTGTACCCCGGCTGAAGCAAAAAGTGTTAGTTTAAGAACTGTTTTGAAAATCACCCATGAAAACTTTCATTTCATACTCATATCGACTACCTTCGATGAATTTTTTTTTTCAGGGGCTACTCCCCTGTACTGTAATTATCGATTCATGGCCAATTTTTTTGAATTCTAGAATGGCTATATGTTAAAGCCCTTTTGCTAGGAGCTCTCTCCTACCTCCTCGACCTGTTTCACATATGAGCATTAATTGTAGGTACTCAACTTCAGTCTTTCATTAAATTGAATCAAGTGTGAAAAGCATGCACCTTAAACGTTGAAGTTGGGGAAAAATAACTCAATATTATTCAATCTTTGCATTTAGAACGGCCACCATTTTGCTTTACAATTACTGATACCACTAGCTGAACCGATTCTCAAAGATATTCATGATAACTATCATTTCTGAAATTTTCATGCAAATCCTAGCAAAGCTGTAGTGTCTGAGTCGGTATAATACGCCTTAGCCATATGTTTCCATAGTAATACAGTAATATGAGAAAATTCAAATCACTATAACTCCGTTAAATACCATTCGATCTTTATGAAACTTTCAAGACAGATCAACCTTACAAATAGTCATCTATGTACTGAACTTGTTAGAAAGGTACCGTTAAGATTTTATTCGAGAAAACATAAAATCAATAAATCATACTATTACTAACAAAGTTGAGCGAATTTCGACTTCTCATGTATTTGTTGTTGTTGTACTTATAAAGGCCTATTTGTGTTATTTTTTTCAGATTTTTCGGGTGAAAGGTGTCCAATCGCGAGGGGGGGGGGGGGGGTGTACGCGAAAAGTTCGTACATTTCCTCTTCCCCTGCTCCCCTCGGTACCGATAAGGCAACTTTGAGACTTGTCTTGAAAAGATCTCATTAAGAACTTTCCAATGGTAAAAAAAAAAATTTTAAAGGGTCACCTCCCTATATGGAGAGACCCCCCTCAAACCCCGTGAAAAAATTGTCCAACTTGAAATTTTCAAGAAGTCATCACTTTTGACCCTTCCACAAAGTTTCATTGCTGTAGCTTCTGTAGTTTCGGAGAAAAAGTGCTGTGACAGACAGACAGACGGACATAGGTCGTAATTGCAATAGGGCTTTGTATTTTAGTCCAAACCCTAAAAAGAACAATGGCATTGGATGCTGGAATGTCATATCACTGAATTACCCTGGCACTCTTAAGGACCTTTAACAACAGGCCAGTCAATATCAATTAAAAAATACTGGAAGTCCAGGAAACGAATTGAACTGGAAACGACATTCAAGACATGAGATTGCAAACAATATTCAAAAGAGGGAAGCCTACTGGAAAATGAGAATTCGGAGTGGCCTTCATTTTGGATAGGCAGTTCAAACTGCACATTATTGATTTTAGGGCAGTCAATGAATGATTGTGTGCGATCCGTATAAAAGCAAAATTCTTCAAAATCTGGCTGATTAATTTTCACGCTCCGACCGAAGAAAAGACAGGGAAAAAACAAGAAAACGTTCTACAATCACCTGGAAAGACTGGTTGACTCATTGCCTACAAATCACACAAAAATTATTCTGGGTAATTTCAACGCTAAGGTTGGCAACGAGCTATCTCATCGTGGAACGACCGGATGATATAGCCTCCACGATGAAAAAAATGACAACGGGCAGCGTCTGATTGACTTTGCATGAAACAGAAATCTAGTCATACGTTTGACTTGTTTCCTTCACCGACGCATTCATAAAATTACTTGGGTACTGCCGGATAGCCACACATAAAACCAGATCAATCATGTTTAGATCCAACAACGTTGGGCCTCAAGCAAACTTGACGTCCGTACACACCGGGGAGCCAATTGTAACTCGGATCATTACTTGATCAAATTAAACTATCGATGTCATATGACAAAGGCATATTCGGCGAAGACCAGAACGGTACGAAAATTGGATATCAAAAGGCACCAAACGGCGTCTATGACCAACCATTTCACGGCGACTCTGGACAACCAGCTGACGCATCGTTAAAGACGAACGATGAGCTCTGGATGGAGATAAAGCGGCTATCAGGACCGTGGCAGAACAGACGGTTGGACATAAAGCCTGGGGCAAGAGGAATGATTTGTTCGATGAGGAGTATAAAAATGCGTTAGATAAAAAAATCAGGCGTACAAATAATACGTAGGTAGAAAACTCAGGAAGAAGAGTGAACACTATTAAAATCTCAGAAGAGAAGCAAATAAGGTAATTGAAAATAAGATAAGAAAATACTACGACGACCAGTCGAGAAGTATAGATGTAAGTTTAGCGAGCAACAACACGAGACAAGCATACAAAGTAGTGAACAGCCTGAAACGTGGTTCTCAGCCCAAAACCACTCTCTGTCGGGATGGAATCGGCAATATAATCGCTGATGTAACCAAGATTAAGGAAAGATGGGCATCATATTTCAAGAACCTCCTTAATCCTCCGCAAAGCTCCAGAACAGCTGAGCCTATGAATGCCGGCGGAGAGCTCCCATTGGCCCCACTAACTCTAAATGAAGTTTGTTCCATCATCAAAGCCCAAAAGAATAATAAAGCGCCGGACATGGATGATTTTACAGTGAAGCTCATCAAATGTGGTGGCAGCAGCGCTCATGGAGCTATTAAAAAAATATCCAGCACATTTGGCAACAAGAACATATGCCGAAAGAGTGGAGCCAATCAATTATATTCCCTATCCACAAAAAAGTGACAAGCTACAGTGCGAAAATTATAGAGGCATATCACTACTTTGTGCGGCGTACAAAATATTTCCAAAAATCTTAGAAATTCAAATCGGATCATATGCCAACAGTATTATTGGGGAGTATCAAGGTGATTTTAGAGCAGGTAGATCAACAATAGACCAACTGTTCACAGTCAAGTAGTTACTTGAAAAATGCTGAGAGTTCAACATAGACGTACACCAAATTTTCGTTGACTTTAAACATGTATAAAATAATACTTTTCTTTGGCACCCCAGCCAAATTAGTGCATTATATCAAAATGACAATGAAGTCAACGACCTCCTAAGTCCACATCAATAACCAACTCACCAATGCCTTTGACACAAATATCAGACTAAAGCAGGGAGATGGGCTGGCCTCATTACTATTCAATTTGGCTCTGGAGTACGTCATAAGGAAGCTACCTGTCGATACGCGAGGTACGTTACTATACAAGTCGAGCCAAATAGTAGCCTATACGGATGATACCAACATTTTGTCACGGTCATTAACAACTGGAGGAAATTGGAGGACGCAGTCAATGGACTGAGACAGTTGGAGGCGCTGTTTGCAGGAAGTAAAGCCTCGAGGGGGACCTTAGCGCTGAGAAGAAGAAAAAGAAACATAAGTGAAGGGAAAATGTGTGACCTAAAAGCTTGTAGCAAACAAATGGCACTGATGTAGAAATATTTAGACTCACAATCTCAATTCAACGGTTCAACTTTAAACAGAGCTGTTGAGTACTTGATGAAAGACAAACGCTTGATAATTTGGCACACATACGAGAACTTTTTGAGGCATTGGTTGAAAAATGCACAAAAATATGTATTCGCCAGGAAAGAACTGCACCATTGATGAGATATTAGTAGCATATTGAGGTTGCTGCAAGTTTAGACAATATATACCGTCTAAACCAGCTAGATAGGGTCTCAAAATATTTGCTTTAGTTGATGCGAAAACGTTCTACAAGACTAATCTAGAAATTTATTTTAAATAAAAATATTTACTTATTTAGTTATTTACAAAGTATGTCAGTATTTTCATCAGTCTATTTTATTGACAAAGTATATCGATTTAATAAATTAACCTCGGGTCATTATGACCCGGTGTCATTGACGATGCAATTATTTCACATCACTAGCGCTGGTATAATTTTTTATTGATCTCATAATACCCCTTAATAGGTAATGGTGATGTGATACAATTATTGTCATTATGTTTGCATTAGAAAATTATTTAAGGGTATAACTAGAGATCAAATTAACCTATAGATGTCGTATTTCAAAGGCATATTCGGAAAAGACCAGCCCGCTGCAAAAATTTTACATTGAAAGGCTCCAAACGGCGTCTGTGGCCGAAAATTTTAGGGAGACCCTCGACAACCAGCTGGCTCCCATCTTATTAGACGCATCGTTAAAGACGAGCAACGAGCTCTGGTTGGAAGGGAAAGCGTCTATCAGGACCGTGGCAGAACAGACGATTGGACATTAAGCCCGGCGCAAGAGGAATGATTGTTTCAATGATGCGTGCCAGAATGCGTTCGACAGAAAAATTTAGGCGTACACTATGAACACTATGAAAATCTCAGAAGAGTAGCGAATAAGATAATTAGGATTAAGAAAAGAAAACACCATGACAATTGAGGAGTATAGATGTAAGTTTAGCGAGCAACAACACAAGACAAGCATACAAAGTAGTGAAAAGCCTGAAACGTGGTTACCAGCCCAAAACCACGCTCTGTCGGGATGACATCGGCAATATCATCGCTGATGAAATCAAGATTAAGGAAAGATGGGCGTCATATTTTAAGAACCTCCAAAATCCTCCGCTCAGCTCCAGAACATCGGAGCACATAGATGTCTCCCAAGAGCGTTCATTGGCTTCACTAACTCTGGATGCAGTTTGTTCCGCTATCAAAGCCCGAAAGAATAATAAAGCGCCGGGCATCGATGAGATTCCAGTGGAGCTCATCAAAAATGGTGGCAGTAGTGATCATAAAGCTATTCACAAAGTCATCCAGCACATTTGGCAACAAGAACAAATGCCGAAAGAGTGTAGCAAATCAATTATATTTCCTATCCACAAAAAAGGTGACAAGCTACAGTGCGAAAATTATAGAGCCATATCAATACTTTGTACGACGTACAAAATATTTTCAAAGATCTTAGAATTTAAATTTGGATCATACACCAACAGTATAATTGGGGATTATCAAGGTGGTTTTAGAACAGGCAGGTCAACGATAGACCAATTGTTTACAGTCAAGCAGAAACTTGAAAAGTGCTGAGAGTTCAACATAGACGTACACCAAATTTTCGTTGACTTTAGGCAAGCATACGACTCTACCAAATTATGCTATGCTTTGGAATCCCAGCAAAATTGGTCCACCTTACCAAAATGACGATGACGTCGACGACCTCCCAAGTCCGCATCAGTAACCAACTCACCGATGCCTTCGACACAAATATCGGACTAAAGCAGGGAGATGGGTTGGCCCCTTTGCTATTCGATTTGGCTCTAGAGCACGTCGTAAATAAGCTACCTGTCGATACGTGAGGTACATTACTATACAAGTCGAGCCAAGTAGAAGCCTATACGGACGAAATCAACATTCTGTCACGGTCATTAACATCTGCCAAAGAACTCTTCCTGAAACTTGGCAGTGAAGCAAAACGATTAGGGCTACAAATCAATGAAAATGAAACAAAGCTCATGACACAGTCAAGGGAAAATACCTCAAATACACGAAATATCACACTTGGCGAGTATAGTATCGAAATTGTTAGCGAATTTGTATATTCAGTCACCAAAATAACGAAAACGGGTAATGAAAGAGACGAAATATGCCAAAAAATAAAGCTCGCAAATAAAATATTTTATTTAGTATATTCGATCTTGAAGACCAGCTGCACACACAGGAAACCAAAGCTCCAAGTAGACAAATCTGTGATAAGACCTGTGCTATGCTTTGGGTGTGAAACATGGACCCTAACCCAAGCATCCGCAAATATATTGAACGCCTTTAACCGACGGGTCCCGACGCAAATAATTGGAGCGAAGCTAGACGGGGACCAATGGCGAATTCGATACAACCATGAGTTGTATGAAATTTTTGACGAATCGGAGGTCTCAAGGATTGTAAGACTGCGGAAGCTGCAATGGGCTGGCCACATGAATCGTATGGGCTAACAACGGATACCCAAGAGGGTCTTCGTTGGGAGAACTGAAGGCCGAAGGCCAGGGGGGAAAACGAGGAAACGCTGGTCTGACTCGGTCGACGAAGACAGTTCATCGCTGCTTGGATTTCAAAATTGGAGGACGCGGTCAATGGACCGAGATAGTTGGAGGCGCTATTTATAGGAAGCGAAGGCCCAAAAGGGGCTATAGTGCTAAGAAGAAGAAGAAGATACAATGATGATGATGACCCAATTATCCTCTTGAGTGCTGAAGTATTAGATCAAGATAATGAGTACTCTAACTATCTCTAATCTAAGCCTCAAAAGGGGCTGTAGCCCTAAAGGACAAGAAATAATAATGAATGACATATGGAGCAGTAGAACAAAATAATATGAAAAATCAACAACAGAATTTAAATTAACACGTTTAATATTTGATGTACTGAGTTTGGTTTTATTTCTAATATCTCTTAAATAATTCTAATTCCTATCAGGTTGTGATGAGTAAGGAAACACCATAAGCCTGAATGCAGAAGTCTTACTTATTCTCGGTGAAGAAGCTTAACATCCGATCTGATCTCGGTTTCCATTGGGAAAAAAGGTACGCCGACTGGGTCTAGGGTTATGTCTGGCGTTCTAGATGCCATAATGATCAGAGAGAGAGAGAGAGAGAGAGAGAGAGTAAAAACATTTTGCAAAAAGAACTATGTCGATCAAGCATAAGACAATGAAGATGCAACTTGTAACAATGTTGCAGCTCCGTAAAAACACAAATTTCTCCATCTTTTAATCAGTTCCGCCTCTATTTTTATTAAAGAATGTATTCTAATGAAAAAGGAAGCTATGAAGAGCCAGGATTTCAAAATAAACAGAAGCAATGGCGCATAAGAAGTTCATTTTTTGAATGTGTTTGATTCAAGGGTTAACTTTTCAAATTATCATAAAGGGAAAAAAGATATCTTCGAACGATTTCCAGGACTGGAACTCTCAGTAACAATACATATATCACACTACGATCCAAGAATTACGTTTCCTTAGCTCCTATACTGCTCTCCATATTTATGCCAACTACCTGTTATCCCAGTGCAACTAAAAAGGCATGATGTGTAAAAATTCCACACTAAAAATAAAAAAGTTCTCAATTATGCGCGCTTATGTAGTTTATAATAAATTTTATTATTGGAGTCTACTTTTCAATTTTTCCTTGTGCTCAACGTTTTTCCACCACTATATTTTATTTCAACGTATTAAATTCCGCGAAAATAGAATTCATCAAATCAATATAACAATAGTCTAGTTAAATTTCTAAGGGTGCACAATCAATTGGTTTCGAGGGAGACTAATTTCAGAACAGGTGCACATCCATAACATTGAAATATTGAAACCAACGATAAGCAGAGTCACAGAAAATATTTGTCCTAATAAAATAAATCTCATACCTGCACATACAGATTGATGGCGATTAAAACACTCACGCACAGACAATCTCTACGTCAGCTCATTGACCGTTGAAATTTGAAATCGCGGTTCCCAACGACTAACAGCTGCAATAGAAAATCCAATTGAAGCCGTAATTTCAATGCTTAAACGCTTTTCTGAAAATGCTTTCCCGTAACAACACAATCTGTTCGATATTGAAGCCAACTCCATAATTTCGAATTACGAAATGTTGACGAGGGGGTAGGTGTTGATACCGTGGAAATGTTGCTTCTTTGGGTGAATCCTCAAATTGCGTTACAGTCAGCAGAAATTCGCGCTTTCCGTACTCCTGCCTCTTTCGCAGACCTACGCGAGCATAGTCGACAGGACAACAAAGAGTACAGCCGCAGGTTTCAAGTCCTTGTGCACGTTTGTTTATTAGTCTTTTGTTTAGTTTTCTGCTTTACAAATAAGGCATTTACACGGTACTCATATTGATGCCTTTTGTTCGGTAACTTTTAAGGACAATTACGGTTATTATCACTGTCGAGAACACACTATTGTTCACTTTGCTTAATCCTACTCTTATATTTTTAATGAGGGTGCGGCAATGAGAACGAGGGTGTAAAAAGTACATCGGGATGTCTCCAGGTTGCGTGTTGGACATCCAAGCGAAAGGATACTGTTTCGAAAGGTCGCGCTACGCTGGCACGGATGCCCTTTTCCTTGACTTCACCAACTTACTCGCTTTCCGATGCCTCCGATTCCTTTTTTCACTCTGGCGGAAGGGAAACTACTCGGAAGAAATGATAGAAAATCGATTGATCGCATTTATTTGTCCACTTAAATCGTACACGGACACGGGTAACATGGGTCGTACAGAGAAGGCACAAAGCTTTCACATGATGTTTTTGGTTAGTTTACACGGGTACGGGTCACACAGTGAACCATTGCACGAATGCTTGTACGCGTTGAGCGAGTCCTTGCGATGAATGCAACTTCTGCTTAGGACATTCTTATTAATGACAACAAATAAAAGACATTCAGAAGTGCTTTTCCTCTTTAATTTTGAGAAAGAAATCAAGATTGCAAGGAAGGAAACCTTGATGGAAAAAAGAACACTTTAAAGACGCAGCTGCCGACTTTGTTGGCGCTGTCATTGTGACTTCTCTTCATTTTCGGCACGCCCGTCAATATTTCGTTCAGAAAACTGTTTTATGAGCACTTATCGCGTTGCGCCACATTTCCAAAATCAAATCCTTTTCATTTTCTTCCGATTTATTCTACATGCGTGATGCCTTTTTGTTTATTTCGCCGTGTGAAGGTTAGAAGTATGGTTATTGTTTGCCGCGTTGTCCTTTACCAGAACACACCCTCGTCCATAGCTCGTCGTGGCAACAATGAAAAGGACATAGACTTTTGACTTTGCGATGGCATAGTGGCAGGAATGCCTTGAAAGGAAGGAGTTTTAGCCTTTAATTAACTTGCAAAACACTACTTCACCCTGAACATTGAGCAGGAGCTGAGGCGTTCGTGAATAAAGAAAAATACTAGTTTTGTGTAAAAATGAAAAGGCGCATAAAATTTGCGTTCAGAACTTCTGCAGGCTTTCAGTATGGGAGCTTCTCAAGCAATCTACATTAGCGGTACATTCGGTAAGCTTGTGATAGCCGGAAAATTCTCTTAGCGCTACGCTCACTTCAATGTCGCAAATCTACGGTTTCTAGCCATCCGACACTTTATCACCGGAAAATTTCACAAATTCAATCGCACACACACCCAAAGTGGCTTTTCGCTTTCAATACGCTTAAACAACAATAGATCACAATATGAAAGGACTAAAAAATTTGTGCACACTGATAAGACACTCGTCACTGGGCACGAAAACAAACGGGTTAAATATTTTCAATGTCCATTTTTTACGACTCGACTCATACGAGAATCCGAGCAATTCGACTGCGATTTAAGCGAGGATTTTATTTGCCGATGCGATCAATTCAAAATTTCACAATGTCCTCGACCGGAGTGCAAGTCCGACAATGATTCCGGCTCCTGCTTCCGAAAACTACTCGCAAAGTAATACTAAGCATGAAACGACGGACACACTCGATGTACTGTACTTGGAAATTGTTTAGGGAACTAGCGGACGACAGATTCACAGATACGGCGACAGATACTTCTATTTCTTGGGCAAGGGCAGTATCAGAATTTTATTTAAGCTCCCCTCGCGCGAGTCTCGATCTCGAATTGAATCTTTTTGCCCACCAAAAAGATACTCTCCAAATCTGCTCTCGAAGTGTATACCAAGAAAACGGATGGAAAACTTTACTTTCGCGCATAATACACTCTGAGATGGCAGGAATTTGAACACAGCTATTTCGACTCGTTGAGACTTCGGAAACAAAAAATAAAACAGAACGTTTGCAGGAAAGCTAATGTGTGTGGAAATGAACGAGGCGAAATTCTTGACGCCACAGTAAGTTGTTTTATTCCCTTTAAGAAGCGCAGAGGCAAGACGAGGAACCAACCTACGAAATCTCGAGTTAATCAAAAAAATTGCGTGCGATACAGCGATCTGGCATGTGTAGCGTGTATGATTACAATAATATATAGCGGTGGAAATAGAACAAAACAACGCGGTGCCTCTAAAATAGCTTAGCAGGCGACAGTCGAAAGAACTGCGAGAGGAAAGCAGTCAACGGTGAAATCGCCGAAACCACGCACACGACACATACGTTGCTTTCTCGTCGGAAACACACTAGAAAGTAGCGAAAAGTCGGACAGTGACAGTCTCACAGAGTCCTTTAAAATCACTCTCTATCCGACGCCGACGAACCACTGTTGTCCCTAAACGTTCTTGCGATGCTTGGACAACTACGACGACGACGCTGTGTCGTTAGTATCTGGAACCATCAGAAGCAAGAACAACAACGGAAACTTTCTTTGCGTCGAGTTGTGACAGTGATTCTACGTGCGCTCATTCGTGCTCCATGGCGACCGGGAACCAGATGATTGTTAGATTTCCACCCCCAATTCCAACCACTTGCGAAAACGAAAGCTTACAGCTATCAGCCCATGCAACCCACATCGAGGAGGAGAGCTATCATAACGGAGAATGTCCACGGGGGTTGTGATTCGGCACCCCTATCGTACGATTCAATAATATTGAAGTCTAGTGTTGCCTTTATCAGATTAAAATATTGTGGGGTGGATGGCAAAATATTTAATTATTGAGGAGTTTTTTTCTTGCATGGATTAGGAGCTCCATAGAGAAAATGAATTCATTTAACTTTCATACTCAAGCATAAAGTGGCTGTTCGTGCAAATTCGGAAGAAAAAAATTCATAATCTAATCGAATACCATTTTGAAATTATTATTCAGCTCCGAAAAATTGAAGGTTGTTTTCAAGTTTATTTTAAATCCTTTGAAAAGGATTTGAGTGAAGGAATGCGATTGAAATCTTTCATGCGAATCTCAAGTTTTAATAACTTAGGAAACCCTTGAAAACCTCATTGAATTAAAATTGATATCTGTATGCCCGTCTAAGGTTACAACAGTTCTTCTCCGAAACTATAGTAGCTGCAAATATCAGACTTGGTAGGCATATTGAAAGTTATTGCCCTTGAAAGAAAAATCAAAAAAGTGTTCAAAGGCTCACCAGAGGGATCCATATTGGAAGTGTATCTGAACAATTTTTATAACTAAGTTATTAACATGGGATTTAAGATAGAAAGCCTTGATTCAAACTTTTGAATACAAATCCCTAAACTGTGTTTTCCAAATGAACGGGTACAGAAAAGGGAGAAAGTTAGTAAAATTGCCTACCGGTTCCCAATATTGGACAATTGTGATCCTAAAATATAAACCTAAAAGCAGTTGAAGTAGGACGAGATTACTCCTGCCAGAAGGGTTTTGTGAAACAATTAGTAAATCAAATAATACGTTCTGCATATCAAAACTTGACTAATATACAGATTCCATAAATTGAGTTCGAAAAATTAAATCCAAGTTATTATGTTTCAAGGATTTGAAACATTTTGTTTCAAGTATTTGACCCCGTCGCTTGATTAACCATCTTACATATTTGTAGTGTCTAGGTCCGTTGCGAACGTGTATTTCCCTAGCATCACATGTTAATGTTGTTGGATCTAGATAAATGCATTGAATACTACAAAAGCAATATCCATTATTTTTAAACAGAAGAATAAGGATGACATAGAAGTTGACCTAAAAATTAACGGCGAAAACTTGCAAAGAGTGTTTGAAATTAAATATCTCGGTCGGATCATCGTTTCACATGGTTGCCACACATAAATAATTTGAGGAGACAACTAGCACCAATCATAGGAGTGTTGAGAAGATATGGAGGTTTTCCAATGCATATAAAGAAACTTGTATTAAGAGGTAACACCACTATAAATTTGTCAAAAAATCGATTTTTTTTAGGCTTAAAAAACATTTTGAATCTTTTAGAATATGAGGAAAAATATTTCATACTTCAAAGTATTTTTTTTCTTGTGATTTCGAGCTCTCCCCTAAGCGCGTCAGACTGCTCCGAAACGACACCTGCGTCAGATGAATACCTGCTGGGATGGTACAGCCTAATGTCCTACCTTTTGATTTCTATCTTCCCAAATACACTAACAGATGTTATTATAAAGCATTTATATTCAGGTAGAAGCATTTCTAATCAATAGTACGTTAGTATAGAGTCAACATGTGTGCAAAAAGGACATCATTTTGTCGCATGAAATCACGATTTTTGTGTGTAGTGCTGATTTTTAACAGTTTATTTGTAATCTCGAGTGCTTATAAGTTACAATGAGTAATGCAAAAGTGTATCAGGGCAAGAAAGGTACGAAAGTCGTATCCAACGCGGCGTCGGAGCAATGCGTCATCGAGATGACCGTTGAATATATATGAGACTGAGAGTGATTCAAAAGGAGTCAGTGCTTCTGCGAAGAAATTAAAAGTTAGTGATGAAGGTTTTGATAATAATTATGAATTAAGCTATAGAACTATAAATTTTGTTGCCGTTTTCTCTGTCATTTCACAACACGTGAAGTGTAAAACGTGTGATTCAGACATCACGTTTCGTGAAAGAAGTCCTCGGGGCTTAGGCTTCAAAATAGTTATCGTTTGGCTTAAATGTCCAGATGTTATTCCAAGTAGTAAATTCATACGAAATGCATATGAAATTTACCGTCGAATCATTTTAGCAATGCGACTACTAGGAATAGGACTAAATGGAATAATAAAGTTTTGTGCTTTTATGGAATTGCCACGACCGATATTTCAATCTTTTTACGGCAAACTAGTGGATATGATTTCGATCGCAACAGCAACCGTACGAGAGGCCAGTATGAAGAAAGCAGCGCAAAAAGAGAAAAAGAAAAGTGAAGAAGATGGACAACTTGAAGGGATAACTGTTTCCGGTGATGGCTCGCGGAGGAATTGCGGATTTTCTTCGTTGATTGGATTACAGGCAAAATCGTCGATATTGAAGTGAAGTCAAAGTACTGTAAGTCTTGCGAGCATTGGAAGAAAAAATTTGAAACAAGTGAGTATGAATAATGGTACAAAAAAAAATACGTCGATGAATGTCAAGCGAACCATGAAGCCTCAGTTGGTAAGATGGAGTTAGACTCTGTCGTCAAGATGTTTCAACGCTCCGAAACGCTGCACGGTCTTCAAAGGAATAATGGATTAAAAATCCGTAGGAAAATTTTAAAGTACAAAAGAAAGAGTGCATTGATCATGTACAAAAGAGAATGGGCACTCGATTGAGAAATCTAAAAAAAAGTTAAAGACCTCGGAGGAAAAGGTAAATTAACTACCAAATTAATTGATCAATTAACAATTTATTATGGCCTGGCTATATGTCAGCATCCGGATTCCTTCGGAAACATGTAAAAAGAAGAAATCTGGACAAACTTATTTCTTAAATTGTTAACCGACGAAAATCCGCAGCACGAGAAGTGCTCAGAGTCTTGGTGTAACTGGAAGAAGGCGCAAGCAGCGAATTCCTTGGACACCTTCTAGAATAAGCCGCCGCCATCAAACCGATTTATGAAAAGTTGAGCCGAGACGAGCTGCTATACCGTTTCTTAGGAGGCTACACGCAAAATAGCAACGAAAGTTTTAATGCTGCTGTTTGGAATTTGGCTCTAAAATCTTATTCAAGCGGCAAAAAAGTCTTGAATATTGCTGTTTGTAAATTCAACGATGGTCTGAGTAATATTTTACAAATTAGGAAAGTTTTAGAGATTGATATTGGCGTCTAATTATATAATTTTTGTCTTGAAGCCGATGGTAAACGGGTTAAGCACGCTGAGTGGTCTTTGACAGATGTGAAAAAAGAAGCACGCTCTAATATAAAATCATCGAGGAAAGAGAATGAG
The DNA here is from genome assembly GCA_963969285.1 of Odontomyia ornata. Taxonomy (NCBI): domain Eukaryota; kingdom Metazoa; phylum Arthropoda; class Insecta; order Diptera; family Stratiomyidae; genus Odontomyia; species Odontomyia ornata. Next base: position 330,260,256 of record OZ017738.1, on the reverse strand, counting down.
CAAGAAAATTTAAATAAAGAAGGGCAGCTGTATGGTCCTGTGATAGCAGATTAATGGTAAACAAATTTAAATTGTCGAATTTTTCATTTTTTCGTGACTATAATGCATTTCAAAACTTCAAATCCGTTTTTCTCGAAACACGATTTTCAAAACGGCACGCAGCATAACCCCAACAATTTTCATTCTTTTCATTCGAATTTGTTACAATATCTTAAAAATAAGATTTTAAAGAGAAATACGTAGGGGATTTTCGAAAAGTTAATTTAATCATTATTTATTAACAAATGATCATCTTTTATTTTGTTGAAAATTTAACGATTTAATTCAAATACTCGCCAATCACACAAAATTAATATTTTTAAAATCCCTTACGTATTTTCCTAGCTATAAGCATGTACAATAAGTGTTTTTTTTTCTAGATCCAAATATGCTGCAGCTACACTGCGTGCCGTAGAGCGGCTGAAATTCTACGTGCCTCGCAAAAATGGATGTGGTGCCGTCATTTTCGAATATTTTTTTATAGTAATTTTCTATTTTGTTACTTAAATATACGCTAAATAACTTCCTCTAATATTATAATTTTATTGCCTTTCCTTCCACCCAAAAAAATTTACAAAAAAATACATTTTTTAGGCTGTTACAGTGGTGTTACCCCTTAAATGCATTTGTACTGACAAAGCTACATTATGTAGTGGTCATTTGGAGTCAATCGTCAAAGCGAAACCTTAATATGATATCCAGGATACTAACTAAAGCCTATAAAATATTCCAAACCTTCCGATTCTCACTCCAACAAGACTAGTGTATCCAGGAACAAATGCACACACCTTCAGTCGAATCACAACTATGGAGAAAGCGAAGTTTATCTTCAAATGTCTAATTTCCAGTGAATCGGAACGTAGCGCCTTTATTAAAGTAACACAATTAAACCCAAATAATTCAAGAAATGCCAACAATTTTGTAATACCTTAAGCTAGAACTGATCGACCAGAGAACGATGCAACGAATGATGTTATGTGTATGTACTACAATCTTCCAGAAACAGTGAAAAACGTAAACTCATTATTGATTTTTAAGAAACGACTTGAGGAACATCTAGTAAATTCAAATTCATGATGAGTCCGGAGGATTGAAAATGCAGTATCTTAAGGCATATTAGACCCTAACGTTGAGATACTTAAAGACAGCTAGTTTTTTTTTTTTTAACTGCGTCGTATTATATTTTTTTATCTCTGAGTACTGTTCACGAATCGGACTAGACTAGAAAGAAAGGAGTACTCCTCGTACCGATGTTTTAACATTGCTTGGGAGGCGCACGTAGGAATCGATGACGTGTGAAGTGCAGGTCGCACCAGCGTTGTGCGACGATGAAAGAGTGATGGAGAGAGTGGTAGGGAATGGAGGTATTTAAAAAATAAAAAAATATTCAATCGGCTGTGACTTGGTTGTTTATTATTCAATTATTGTGAAATTTTCAAGACACATAAAGTCGTATCAGGAAACTTAAATTGTAGCTTTTGGAAATTTTAAGGGTCCCATTTTGATTATATTGGCGAAAATTCAAAATTTATAAAATGTACTATTATTAACAAAGTCGATCGAATTTCGACTTCTGAGGTATTTGTTGCCCTTGTGCTTCTAAAGATTTACCTCTATGAATTTTTCAGATTTATCAGGTCAAAGATGTCCAACTTGTCATTCCAAGACCTGTTTTGAAAAGTTTTAACTAAGACCTTTCATTTGATACCCATATTGCCTACATGGGATGCAATTGTTTTTCTCCAGTGGTTACTCCCCGATATGGGGAGACCCCCCCTTAAACACCTAATAATTTTTTTGTGGTGAAATTTGAAGAAGGCATCATTTTACACCTACTTACAAACTTTCATGTTTCTAGCTTACATAGTTTGTGACACACGGATGGATGGAAAGACAGGACGATTTTAGTAGGGTTTTGTAAAATTATTTTACAAAGCCTTTTAAATTGTTGAGAAAGGTCTTTATAAGTGTACTTAACGTGTGTTAATACATATTTTGAAAATTGAGCTACTCCTAATTTGGTCAACAATAGTATGATTTGTAGATTTCAAATTTACCCAAACATTACATATATCATGAGCATTCTTTAACGCAAAAAAATTCAATATGTTCCTAATCTAATAAAAAATTTCTTCAAATATAGGAGACTAAGCCTTTTTGAATGTTTACGTTTACAATAATAAAAACACGCAATTGTTTTTAAATGGAAAATTTGTCAGTGATTTGTTGTTATTATTTGCATTCATATTTCTGCTACTCAGAATTATAGTATATTTTATCTTGCTTGTCCGGACATAGCCAGTAGGAATTTAATGTTAGCGAATATATGTATTTGCAAAACATAATTTTAGGGACAAGATTCTCTGTTTTTTTTTTTTTTCATAACCTTAATAGGTAGTCAATCGAATTTTTTAACGTTAAACTACGCAAAAACTTAATGGCCTGCATGGCCCTCTAAGTTTAAACAATATTAAATTAAAAACAAATTAATACAAAACGGAGAAAGGAGAAAAAACCAGCTAACTCTGATAAAAGTTACACATATAACTTTAAAGCACAACAAGATACAGCTTGAGCTTAAAACTAAAATATTTTTTTTTCTTTAAATACCTCCATTCCCTTCCACTCTCTCCATCACACTTTCTTGGTCGCACAACGCTCGTGCGACCTGCACTTCACATTTTGTCGTTTCTTCAGGTGTGCCACCCAGACAATGATTAGACCATCGGTATAAGGGGGCACACAAATTATGTGAAGTTATTATTAATCTCATCTTGTCCATTTCGTGATCAGCTCTCAGAGATAAAAAAAACTCTGAGTTATAAAGATAGCTGTCTTTCCAAGCATCACGACGATAGGGTTTAAAGTGCCCTTAGATGCTATGTTGAAATTTATTGGACTGAGATTCTCCATAATAATGTCTTTCTGCTATACAATCTCGACGATAGGGTCAAAAAAGGCCCTAAGATGCGATGTAGAAATTTATTGCACTGAGATTCAATCGTTGTTAAATAAATATTCTTTAAGCCTTTTTTTTTAAAACTATAAGTGAGTTTGCATCCTTAACTGAATCTGGGAGATTGTTGTATATACGCAAGGCATCATTTGTAGCGTCATTCTTTAGACGATCCGTTCTTGCAAAAAGTATTATGAATTGATTTGCGTTCCTACCATTGTAGTGATTTTTCTGCGATACTTTTATAAATTGAATATGTGACGACGAATTTGAATTCAAGCATTTAAAAATAAACTTGGCTTTCTCTGTTTCAACGATTTAAGTAAATGTTAATGCTTTCGCTGATTAGTACACAAATCTAGTTTGTGTACGTATTTGTAGATTTAACATATTTTAATAGGCCTTGGTAAGCAACCTGGGGATGATATTAAGGTGTTTTTTTTTTATGACTGGCTCCAGATTACTACTCCGTAATGTAGTTTCAACAGAACGAGTGCATTTAACACCATCTGCTTGATATTGCTTGGAAGTCCTTCATATCTTCTCAGTAATCCAATAACAGGAGCTAATTGTCTTCTTAAGTTGTTTATATGCGACAGACATGTTAATCGTTGGTTGATGATGAGTCCAAAATATTTGAATTCCGCTACTCTCTCCAGTTTTTCGCTATTAATTCTTATATCAATGTTAATCTCTTCCTTGTTCTTCTGTTTGAAAATAATGTATTTGGTCTTAGAAGTATTTAGCGCTAGCTTATTATTACTTAACCACGAATGATATGTACTTAGATCCTCATTAATGGTATTCTCTATGTAATCTTTTTTGCACCCCGAGTAAAGTAGAGCTGTGTCATCAGCATATAGTGCATAGTGTCCCTTTAGTCCACATATATTTAAATTGTTAGTGTATAACAAGAATAAGGTAGGGCCAAGTATGGAGCCTTGGGGAACGCCTGACTTCATAGGTGCCAAGTCGCTCAATACATTATTGACTACTGTTTTCTGCAATCTTCCTTTTAAGTAATTCCTAAAAAGTTGATTTGGTTTCCCGTGAATGCCATATAATTCGAGTTTACGAAGTAAAAGCTCATGATCCACCGTATCAAACGCCTTTTTCAGATCCACAAAAATGGCAGCAACATAGTCACCCTTGTCAAGTCCTGTATTTATAACCGCGTGACTGAGAAAAGAGCATCAAAAGTTCCTTTATTTTTCTGGAAACCAAGCTGTTGTAAATTTAAAATTGAATTTTTCTTAATGAATGATGATAGACGGATGTTTATTAATTTTTCGAATATTTTACTAAATCCTCTTAAAAGCGCGATCGGGGGGTAACTATTTGGATCCATACGGTCTCCTCCCTTGAAGATTGGGATTTTTTTCTCTAGTTTTCCTTCCTCAGGAAACGTTCCCTTCCTAATATGTTTGTTTAGACAATTTGCAACACATTCTGCTATCTCTTTCTTTATAAGTTTTATTTCATCCATGGTGATATTGTCTACACCTGGTGCTGTATTTTGCTTCTATTCATCAATAATTTTTATTACTTCAACTTTTTCAATTAGTTGCGTGTGAAAGGAAGATTTGGGCGACGTAATTGTAGAAGTAAAATTGCTTGTTGGCGCTGGCTGGATTCCATTGACAATTTTTTCACCTATAGTTGAAAAAAAGATATTGAGGTTACTTGCAGCTTCGAATGCATTTACTGAAGATGAGTTCTCTATGGTGACATCCCGGTTCGTAGAGTTACGCGGTGAGTTTCTTTTAACTTCATTTTTTATGTCCCATATTTCATGCGCATTGTCCGCCGCTGCATCTAGTCTTTTGGAGTAATACAAAAGTTTTGCTTCTTTCAAAATATTATGACGTTTTTGAGCTCCACTAAGTTTGAAGGTTTTTTGGTTAATTAATAAACCCCTAAGAATTGATCTAAAGAGGTCCTTATTTAAGTATTTGAAAACTTTGTAAGCAGGCTTTTGCTTTTTATTTATTTTAATGCCTTGAATAACAACTTTCAAAACACAATGATCAAGTTCTGGCGATTTGATTATCATTTGTGACTATGTGATCCAGGCAGGTATTAGATGCTAGTCGAGTAGGTTGAAGTGGGTTCACAATAGTGGCACCATTCGTTTCTAATACGTCGTTGTGCATCCTTGACTCATTAGATTCAACCATTAGATCTATATTCGTATCGGCAACTGTGATCAAACTATTTTCCATAGAATATAGTTCATCTAATGTCAACCACAGGTCTTGCGCGTTAAGTCGGGTGGGGTTGTAAAATGTGCCAATTTTTATTTTCTTTCCAGGGCATACTAGTTAGATGACTATCATATTGTATTTATCCGGTATTACTCGCCTCGTTACGAAATTAAGAGTTTTTTAAATATAAATTGCTGTTCCTTCACCTCTTCCGGGCCTGCAGGAAAATACAGAATCGTTTCCCTGAATGTTGTAGTACTCCACTTCCTCGGAATATATCCAGACTTCATTAAGTATAATTAAATCTATATTCGAATGTTGCTTTACATAAATTTGAAGTTCGTTAAGTTTTTGTTTTAAACTTCTTATATTAGCATAGAAGATAGAAATTTGGGTGTCTTCAAATATCTTTGTATTATTGAATGGCATATTAATCATCGTAGTTAATGCTTCTCTTAGCAATCAAAATCCTACGTTTTAATTCTGGTCGAATCTGCCCGGTGTGCATAGCCAATTTTCTTGCCATTTTCCATACAATTACAACATTTTTCAGCTGAGGTTTTACAGTCTCTTGTATCATGCTGTGATCCACATTTTGCACACCTCAGTTCCCCTTCACATTTTGATGTCTTGTGATTGAACTTTTGGCATTAAAATCTTCATTTATGTGGTATGATCCATAGTCGATATTAACATATCTATTGGCTATCTTCTTGAACATTGTTCCATTCACCTCTAAAATATGTAACCATTTTCCGCTCCGTATTCTTCTAGAGTGAACCAATTCCATTTTATCTTCTTCTAAAATGTTCGGGTTCAGACTTTGGATTTCAGTTCTTAGCCCCTCGTTTGTGAATTGCTTCTCTAATCCATTTATAACCAATCTTGGTTGACGAGACTAAGTTTCCATTATTTCGTATCCCTTCATATTTTCCTTAATAATATTGAGAAGTGTAGATGAATTTTCATTCGAAGAAGTCTTAATAATTGTTCCACCATTTCGAATCGGGCGGACTAGCTGGAGTGGAATCTTGCATTGAGAGGGTGGGATTTTAGATTTGAAATCGGAAAGAGTTTGATCGGAGCTTGAATGGGCTTTCGGTTTGATGATTATGCCTTTTTGTGATCTTGTGTTTATGCGTTTTTCTTTCTGCAAACCAGTATCCAATTTGGTCACACCTGCATATGTACTTTTATTTACATGAGTGTTTTTTTCCATTAAGGCACTGACGGTAGACTTCAGTTCAATTAGTTGGTTGACTGTTTACTTCATTTGTTCCATGAGACGATCATCTTTTAATTTTTTGTTATAAGATTTACAAGCGGAGCACATCCAAAGAACATCTTGAGTAATCTCCATTATCTTTCTTCAGACATTTTAATACAGCTTATGTGGAACCACTAACTACATATTCCATCACACCCTATTCGTTGTTCCGAATTCTCAACGAGCTTTCTGCATTTACCACATTTGTTGCATTCCACCGTCGACATTTTCCTTATTTATTATTTTAGGAACTCTTACCAATAATAGTTGAAAGGATTCAATCACTACTATTTTAATCTTATGATGATAATTATTATTTTATAAATTGACTGCAATATCAATTTATTACGCGTAGGGTAGATAATATTAATACACCTTATAAAATTAATTTGAAAATTATCAAAAATAATTGGTTGGAAAAATTGTTATTAAGTTTATTCTAAATTTTATAAATTTATTATAAATTTCTAAATTTATTATAAATTTTCTAAATTATCTTCGTACTACACGAGAATCCCTCTTCTCGTACAAAGAATAATTGAAAAATCTAGCGGTTTAATGCAGAATTTTTAAATGTAGAATTTACTCTAAGATAATGTACTTATCCTTGATTTTCACCCTTGAAAATACCGAAATCCTAACACCAAATTCACCAAATCAAAAAACAGCTGATTTCACTTTAAAATTCCACTTTTTAAACGTTTTTTTCTATAGAGCTGATAAATTTCACTTCACCACCTGACAGTTGTCAACGTGACAGTTCCAAATATATCAACTTCATTCTGATAAATGTCATCAAAAAACTTTAATTCATCTCAACTAATTAATACTGTAACATTCCCACCCTGTATGTTAAGCTTATCTCTAGTTATTTAAATTAACGAACAAAAGTAAATTACAACAACTGTTCATGTCAATGCACTTACAAGTTCATATGAGTGAACGAATTCTTAAAACTCTTAATTGTTAATTACCTTTCACCTACTTTCATTAAATTGCAAATATTGCAAAATGTGTATCGTAATGAACATTCGAATTAAATTCACAACGTTACAATTTCAATACATTTCATAATTTATGCAATTGCATATTGTAAGCAAATTTCATATCACATTCCATTCAAGTTCAATAATTTAAAATCCATTACTTGCATTTCTTTGAATTGAACTCTGTTTATGTTCTGATATGTTCAATGAACTGCGAGTAATTGTGTAAGCAAAAATATTTTCTGTGACGTTGCTTAGTATGTAAGGATTTACTATAAAAACAAATTGCTGCGAATAAAAAATTATTCAAGTGCAACCAGTCTTTCTCTGAACATTATAACTTCGAGTAAAAGTTTGTATTAGGGAATTAATAGTATCTTTTTTCCAGACTATTACTAGTTGAAAGGGAATAATTCATCAGGAGCATATTGGACTGTGATTCTTGAAATCAGAATTATTTTTGCCTAGCTACGACTGGGTGTACTTGGATTATCAGGACTAGTTTGGGGACATAATGGCAGATAAACTACAAGAAATCAACATCGCAGCAACGGAGCGGATCATCAGTAATTTCAAAAAAGACAGTGAAAAGAGATATTCACTGGCATATTTTTAAACGAGGCTTGACAGACTAAGGGAGCTATGGAAGAATTGCGAGGAACAGCATCTGACAACGTATAGGTCATTTGAGAAGGATGCAGACTCTCTTAAGGCATATAATGAAGAATACGACGGTTTGGAGAATCTGGATTTGAAGTATATTACATTATTCCGCTTCAAAATCTACGAGTATCAGGGGCTCAAGCAATCAGTGACGTTGCACTCGGTAAAGCTGGAACGGATTCACATCCCAGCCTTTGATGGGAGATATTCTACGTGGTTTAGTTTTAGCGGCCTATTTAAGTGTATCGTGCACGAAAATAATAAGCTGAACTCTGTTCAGAAGCTACAATATCTGAAGAACGCCAGTAAGGATGATGCAGAAAAACTAATCAGTCATTTGAGCATCACTGAGGAGGATTACGGCATTGCATGGAAACTTCTTGGTGAAAGATACAATAATCATCCAGCGATTGCACAGGGAGTGTTGCAGCGATTTTGGGAGTTACAAAGTTGTGGTGCACATGATGCTAATAGTTTCAAGCGTTTGTGTGATATAATACATCAACTAGAGGTGTGTTTGCAGGCAATCGGAGGAAAATCGTTCGATATATTAACGATTTTCGTACTGAGTCACAAATTTGACGAAGAATCGCAAAGAGATCGGCAGAAGGAAATAAATGGTAAAACCAACATGAGAACCCTTTCAGCATTCTTAGAGTTTGTGCAACAGAGACTAATAACACTGGAAGTTCTTTCAGGAACTGCAAAATCAACAGGAAAAAGGTGTTTACTGTACACACGACACCAGTTGAAGTCACACAGTGTTGTATGAAATGCAAAGCTAGACATCGGCTTACGAGCTGCGAGGCTTTCAAAAAACTAGATGTTCAGGCGAAACGTAATTTTGTGTCTTCAAAACAACTATGCTACAACTGCCATAGCGACAAGCATAAGGTCACTAGCTGCTCATCAAAATACAAGTGTAAATTATGTGCCAAGCGCTATCATTCAATGCTTCACAGTGACGAAGGTAGGAAAGCACTTGTTAGTACAACAGAAGTGAAGGCCCAATGCGTGTAGGCAAGTTATGCTATCAAGCACACAAATATACTACTTCCAACAGCAATTATAAAAGTTCAAAGAGACTCTGGGGAATTTTTGACTTTGCGCGCTTTACTCGACACGGGATCGCAAAGATATTTCATCATTAGCTCTGCAGTACGATACTTGGGCTTCAACTCAATGCTTCCATTCAAGGTGTTGGATGAACTCACAGAATCAGTGCCAAGGGAATTGCATCAATCATTGCATATGAAGGGTAAGTCTTCCATTTAAGGCCCGAGAAGAGCTGTCTCAATGTGAAACGCATAAAATTGCACACATGGAATTTCGACGACTTGAACAGGCTCTTGTTCAAAATCCCGGTTTGTACGTCCAATATAAGGAATTCATGAGAGAATACCTTCAACTAGGATATATGCATTTAGTTCCATCCAAAAGCATTAATACGAAGCCTAGTTATTAGCATCCTCACCATATAGTCATTAAGGCTAACAGTTCCACAACCAAGCTGTAAGTCGTTTTCAATGCATCCCAAAAGGGAGCAGGTGGTAAAGCGCTAAATGACATTTTGTTAACAGGACCATACATTCAGCAACATATTTTACATTTACTGATGTGGTGGAGGCAGCATCGTTATGTCATAGCTGCGGACATCGAGAAAATGTACCGCCAAATTTAGATTAAAGAGGAAGACTTAGATTGTCGACGCATACGCTGGCGTTTTCACCCTAAAGAGCCAATGCAACATTTCCAGGTGCTAACCGTCATGTATGGAACATCATGTGCGTCTTATCTGGCCGTAAGGACTCTTCAACAATTGGCAAAAGACGAGCAATCTGCATATCGTGAGGCAGCTGAAGTTGAACTTAAGGACTTTTACGTAAACGACTTGCTTACAAGGAGTGGATATTTGGACAAACTTATGCAACTTTAAGCTGGTTTTCATCGAATTATGGGAAATGGAGATTTTCACCTTCGGAAGTGGACAGCAAATCATCCCGATCTTTTAAAATACATTTCCATCGAAGAAATAGAGTCACAAATGTCATTTGACATCATTATCCAGGGAGCTGTAAAAACCCTTGGGTTACAATGGAATCCAGGAACCGATCATTTTACGTTTTCCATCAACAGAATAATCCCGAAGACTATTACAAAACGTAACATCCTGCCTGAAGTTTTCAAATTGTTTGACCCCTTAGGATAGATACAGCATTGCGCCATCATCGGAAAAATTACTGTCCAAGACTTATGGCTTATAAAATGCAATTGGGACGACACGCTTCAAGAAGAGGATGTTAAGGATTGGCTCACTGTTCATAGACAGCTTCCAGCATTGAACAGGTTGAAGATTCCTCGCTGGATTGAATTAACTACCGAAGGGCAAATCGAGTTACATGGTTTTTGCGCCGCTTCTTTAAAGGCTTACGCTACTGTAATTTATATCAAGGTTATAACTAGGAAAGTCACATTACTTACTTCAAAAGCCAAAGTAGCACTCGTAAAAGCTTGGTCTATCCCCCGTCTGGAATTATGCGGTGCCGAACTGCTCGTAGAGCTTATGAATCAAGTTGTTATCGCACATGGTTGGAAGCACGTTCCAACTTTCTATTTGACAGATTCATCAACTGTTTTGGATTATCGAAATGGAAAGTTTTTATCGCAAATTGTGTGGGTAATAATCATCAAAAAAGCAGTCCTAGTCAATGGCACCATGTCGTAACCAAAGACAACCCAGCAGATTATGCTTCTTGTGGAGTTTGCCCAAAAGAGTTACTGGACTTAACCCAATTGTGGGATGGCCCAAACTGGCTTAAGACTGTCTCGATTCCTTCTGGTATTAATAAGGATATAGAAGAGATTATTGCTATTCATCACGCGACTCTTGCAAATGAACCAGCTGAACAAGAGCCAGAGATACTGTTACGACCGCGGAAGTCACCGCAGTTGCAAACATTATGTTTCAGTAGAAGGGTGAGTAACATGGGGTAGCATACTGAGGCCAGCTAGCGCTCAGTTGTGTCATGAATCTTCCGTGACACCCACTGCTCGTACGTCGGAATTTGCATCAATACTGTAACGATTTTCATGCATCAGGAACCTCAAATAAGTCGTCGCTTTTTGTCTACATTTTGGACACAACGCAAGGAAATCTTCACTTGAGCGATTAGGCTATCTTACTTCCAAAGAATTAAGCAAATCAGAAGCACTCTGCATTCGTCTCGCGCAAGCATAATCCTTCCACTCCAAAACTAAACAGCTCATACGTTCAAACTCTGTATCCAACACAAGCAATTTCCAAGGCACACAAACAATTTTACAAAAAGAATACAGAGAGATGACAGAGTAAGCTGCATCAGAACTGGCACAAGAACAAATAGAATGGAAGTTCATCCCTCCTGGAAGTTCACTCTTTGGTGGGCTTTGGGAAGCCGGTGTTAAGTCCATGAAACGGCACTTATACAAAACAATTGGTCAGCAGATTCTAAACATCGAAGAATTCAACACGCTTCTAGCACAAATAGAAGCATGTTTGAATTCTATGCCGTTAACTGCTGTACATTGTGATTCATCAGACGCAAGAACTTTGACACTAGGCCATTCCCTCACTGACAGCCACCTATTTGAAATAAAAGGTGGCCGAAGTGAAAGCAACATCACGCTCCTGAAAAGATGGAAGTTAGTGCAATATATGAAGCACTACTTTTGGCACAGATGGTCACGTGATTATTTAAACTGATTACAATAAAGACCTAAATAGTTGACTCCGTGACTAAATATTAATGAAGGAGGCCATCGTTTTAGTAAAAACTGCCAACATACCATCCATGCAATGGCCCCTGGCAAAAGTAGTGACTACTCATCCAGATGGCGATCGTTTAGTTTGAGTCGTCACTCTAAAACTAAACGGGAAATTTATCAAACGAGCGATAACGAAAGTTTGTAGTCTTCTTTTCAACAATGAACTTATCGGTGAACAAGAACACATCCTTCCATCCATGAAAACCTCTCACTGGAAATATATTCAACACCACCGGACCAACGCCGCGACAACTATTGCAACCATATGCATTTTAGTAGGCATCACGTTAATAATAAACCATCTACGTAAGCGAACAACTAATGCCACCAACATTGGAAACACCGCAGCTTCCGCTAATTGATACAGCAAACATCAGCTATAGAACACCATTCCAAGAGAGGGGGCAATGTTCATGTCAATGAACTTACAAGTTCATATCAATGAACGAGTTCTTTAAAATTCTTTAAACTCTTAATTGTTAATTACCTTTCACCTACTTTCATTAAATATTGCAAAATGTCTTTCGTAATGAACATTTGAATTAAATTCACAACGTTACAATTTCAATACATTTCATAATTTATGCAATTGCATATTGTAAGCAAATTTCATATCACATTCCATTCAAGTTCAATAATTTAAAATTCATTACTTGCATTCCTTTGAATTGAGCTCTGTTTATGTTTTGATATGTTCAATGAACTACGGGTAATTGTGTAAGCAAAAATATTTTCTGTGATTTTGTTTAGTATGTAAGAATTTACTATAAAAACAAATTGCTGCGAATAAAAAATTATTCCAGTGCAACCAGTCTTTCTGTGAACATTGTAACAATAACAATTAACATTGCAATAACGAGTGGCTACAAACATGAAAAAGCAAGAATAACAACGACCGACCACGAATAATTTAGTAATTGCCATGTACCCATCAAAACCTAAACTGCTTTTTCTCAGCTAGAGCAGCCTTGACATAATTTCACAGAAACTGTTCATCCTGCGTGCCCAGATTTGGAGGATATTCTGTCCTCATATTGGTGGCCTGCCAAAAGATATGATATATAATCGGGGCACCATCAAAATCACAAATATACTGATGCATGCCCAAATACAAAAATACTCCTGGGAGTGTGAAGACAGTGGTGAGACACCTCACAATATACCCATCGGTAGGGTGGGACGGCTGCAAAGTCCAGGAATTTTGCCCACAGCTACAGACTTTGAACCATGATTGCAAAAACGGTTCACAATGAATATAGCGGCTCCCATCACTTTAGTAATTTAATATATTCTTCGATTCAATATATAGTGTTTCCAATCTCATGTTTACTGTACAGACCAGTACATGCGTGAAGTCATTTCCTTTCGAAACCCCTGAATCTTTCTTTTGTATAGCTCTTACTCCTTCCAGTCTACTAGCACTCTGATTCGTCCATATGTCAAAGTAGATCTAACCAGAGGCTTGTAGCAAATAACTTTGAGCTTTTGATCAATGCCTCTGGAACGACAGAGTTCCTGAAAGGACATTAATACTTTAAGCGCTTTACTGAGCATCTTTTCGGCATGTTTGGAATAGTACAGATAATGTTCTTCGGAGCAACTGATGCATTTCTGTTGGCCATATAAACAAGTAGGTCATCAGCAAACCCTACTAATAATTGAGTTGGCAATAGACACGTTAAAATCAAAGTCGTTGAATAGGTAGCAAATGAATGCGGAGAATAGCAGAAACGTAGTAACCGCTCGCTGGGGCCGACCATTCAAAACCTTAAAATCGCGCATCATCATCAGATTTCTATCAGTTACAAAAAGCGGCTTCCTATACAACATAGTGCACATCATGGCGGCAAGGTGTCTAGGGAACTTACCTTGAAAAAAATTTAAAAACTGGTCTATCTAAGCGTACCGTATCGTACGTTTTCTCCATATCATACGCTTCAACAAATTTTCTACTGTTTCTTTCCAACAAATGTATGAGGTTACTTCCTTATTTATTGATAATATACTATAATTCTATGTTAATTTCACGAAGATTCGACAATCTTCTTTATGACTATTTTCATAAATTTTCATCGTGTTTGAATTGAGAGTGTTTCGTGGGCCATTACATTTTTGATTATTGTTAACGTTTTGAAGCTTCCTTTTTGTTTTTATAAATTTTGTAATTATTGACGAAATAAAGCGAACGCAAGTTGGACTTTGAGATTACTTCCGATGTGCCGTGATTGATGCTCGATTGTGTGTTCTGTCACGGTCATAATAGCCGCTTTCACTTCCATCCAGGGATCGGTGCTGTTCTTCAGCGATGCGTCTGATAAGATGAGAGGGTGTCGAGCGTCTCCGTGTAATTTTTGGCCACAGACGCCGTTCGGAGCCTTTCGATGTCAAATTTTTGTTGCAAGCTGGTCTTCGATGAATACGCCTTTGACATATGATATTGATAGGCTAATTTGATCAAGTAATGATCTGAGTAACATTGGCTCCTCGGTGGGTACGGTCAAGTATGGTCGAGGCTCAACGTTTTTGGATCAGAACAAGGTGGATCTGGCTTTATGTGTTGCCACCTTGTGATACCCAAGTCATTTTATATGTGCACTGATATGGGAACCAAGTCAAATGTATGACCTTATCCATCCTTTATTTATGCGCCGATAAGGGGAGCAAGTTAAACGTATGACTAGATTTCTGCTGCATGCAAGGTCAATCAGGCGCTGTCCAATGTTATTTGTTTCATCATGGAGGCTATATCCTCCAGTTGTTCCCAGATGAGATATCTCATTGCCAACGTTAGCGGCGAAATACTAAAATACGTAACCCTATTATAACCTGTGTCCGTCTGTACGCCCGTCTGTAAGTCACAACAGTTTTTCTCCGAAAACATAGAAGCTACAGCCATGAAACTTTGTGGAAAGGTCAGAAGTTGTGACTTTTTGAGAGTTTTGTGGTGGAAATTTTTTTAAAGGAGTTTAAGGAGGGTCTCTTTATATAGGGGAGTAACCCTTAAAAAAAATTGTTCACTATTGGTAATCGGATAGGGTCGCATTGAAAAGGCCTTAATGGGATCATTCCAAAACAAGTCTTAAAATTACCTTATCGATACTGTAGAGGAAGGGGAAATGAACGAACTTTTCGCGTACCCCGCCTCTCAATTGGACAACTTTCATTCGAAATATCGGAAAATATCATGAATATAGGCTTTTGTAAGTACAACAATAAAAAGTACGTGAGAAATCGAAATTCAATCAAGTTTTTTAGTAATAGTATGGTTTATCAATTTTCTTGAATAAAATCTTAACGGTATCTTTAAATTCAATGAAATTTAGCAAAAAATTTGGCAGTTTATATGGCTGGCTTGTCTTGAAAGTTCCACAAAGATCGAATGGTATTTAGTGAAGTTATAGGGGTTTGCATTTTCCTGTATTACTATGGAGCAATATGCGCTGTATTACAGGGTGCGGCAGCATAACTTCCTTTTTTCAAAATTCAACAAAACAAATTTTCAGCGGTACTTGTTTTTTATTTTTTTTTATACTGTTGTTTGACATGTAAAGTTTTATCTCACACGGTTTTAAATATCATATCTGAAAGGTGGCGTCCTCCATTGTCTATACACTGAGCAAACCGAATTCTGGCGTTTCTCATCACTTTTTCGAGCATAGCGATGGGTATGTTGGCCGTTTCTTCCTGAATGTTGGCCTTCAGGTCTTCCAGGGTCCTTGGGCGATTGGTGTAAACGCGGGATTTCAAAAAACCCCGCAAAAAAAAGTCGCATGGGCTCAAATCGGGGGAGCGCGCTGGCCACTGCAAATCATCCCTGAGGGAGATGAGTCGCTCTGGGAAGTGGTCCTTCAAAACGGCCATTGATGCCCTTGAAGTGTGAGCTGTTGCTCCGTCTTGTTGGAACCACATGTCCCCTAAGTCCATTTCATCAAGTCGTGGCAAAAAAAAATCCTGGAGCATGCTCACATAACGATTGGAATTGACTGTTACTGTCAACTGATTTTCTTCGAAAAGCCATGGACCAACAATCCCAACTGATGAAATGGCACACCAAACAGTCACTTTTGGCGAATGCAGAGGCCTCTGATGGAGTTTTCGAGGATTGTTGGCAGCCCAATAGCGCATGTTTTGTTTGTTAACGTATCCATTCAAGTGAAAATGAACTTCATCACTGTAAAACACAATCGCGTCTTCAGGGACGTTTTCGAGAAGCGCTTCACATGCATTTCTTCGAGAATCGAAGTCGCGTTCGGAGAGTTCCTGCGCAGTTGCTAACTTGTAGGGATGGAAATGAAGGTCATTGTGAAGAATTCGCCGTAAAGAACGATCAGATATCCCAAGGGCAGACGCATGCTTCCGCGCAGAACGCCGCGGAGATCGCAACATTGAAGCTCTTACTGCCTCGATGTTCTCACGTGATCTGACGGGCCGTGGGACTTCATTTCTTCTTCGCGTCACATTTCCGGTATTCCGAAAGGATTTAACCCAGTAAAGAATTGATTTTCGGTCCCGGACACGGCCTAACGGAGCGACGTTGAAGTGACGTCTAAAGGCACGCTGGGTTGCAATCACCGACTTTCCGTTCGAAAAGTACGCTTCAACGGTAAATGCACGCTCCGCACTGTTCCAACGCATGATAGCGACTAACCAAGGGATGAGCAAAACTTTAAAATCACCTCTCTCGAATGAGACTACTAGCGCCGCGCTATAACAGTTAGCACTTTAAGGGCGGGCATTTCAAAAAAGGAAGTTATGCTGCCGCACCCTGTACTATGGAAACATAGGGCTATGGAACAATTTGCGCTTTTTACCGACTCAGACACTACAGCTTTGCTACGATTTGTATGAAAGTTTCAGGAATGATAGGTATCATGAATGTCTTTAAAAGTTGGTTCAGCTAGTGGTATCAGTAGCCGTAGAACAAAATAGCGGCTGTTTTAAAAGCGAGGATTGAATAATTTTGAGTTTTTCCCCCAACTTCAACGTTTAACCTACATACTTTTAACACTTGATTCAATTTAATGAATGACCGAAGATAAGTACCTACAATTAATACTCATAGGTGAAATAAGTGGAGGAGGCAGGAAGGAGCTCCTAACAAAAGGGCTGTGTAACCATTCTAGGATTCGAAAAAAATTTTCTGATGCCATGAATCGATGAATTGAATTATTCACCCAACACTTGTTTAAGAAATCGTTCAAATTGATCCAATTGGTGCATAGTTTCGTTCATAAGCACATAGCAGCCGCAGTTTTGTTCCATATTAAATAATTTTTCTGAATGCTCAGCTCATTGAATATATTCAAGTAAACCACTATTCCTTAAATTTTCAAGAAAATCCGAAGAAAATAAGAGTGCCTTGATCGATTTGAAATATATAATAGCTTTCAACATGTGTTATTGTTTTTGTAATTCCATACGATCGAAACTGTGATAACTCACTTGATTATAATTTGATTCCCATGAGGGGGACACAAATATTGGTCGGTAATTTTGAATCTTCTCAAAATTTTCAGAAAAGATGAATAACAAAAATACATTGAAGATTCAGATCAGTCAATGATTTTAGTAATATTGGAACAAAATGTTGGCGGCTTGAAAAAGAGTTCTTTTAAGCAAGAATATATTTATTGTGCATGTCATAAAATTTTTCTAGAATTAAATTATTCAGTTCATCGATATATTCTAGGCTAAGTACAAGACCCTTGTGACATGAGCGTAGTTCTGTCTACCCAGCTTGTTAATATTGTGTGTGATGTGATGTCTTGAATACCATTTCTAGTCCAGTTCGTTTCCACGATTATCAGTGTGTATAATTTATATTGACTAACCTGTTGTGAAGGGTTCTTAACAGCGCCAGGGTAATTGAGTGACCTGACGTTCCAGGATCCAATGCCATAGTCCTGTTTCCGTTTGCGCGGTCGTTGCTGTGAGTCCAATCCATTCCAAGATTCTTTTGGAGGTTCCGAAACATTGTAGGGTATTCCAGGGACGGGAAGCTAGCCCGTGACCCGCATTAGGTCTCTCAAAATTAAAAATTAAATTAATAGCCTCACTCTAGCAATTAAGAACTGTATTGAGGAGCTGCAGAATTTCCGATGGAACAACATGCTAACAAATCTTAAAAAATTCCCAAAAAAAGGAATAGTCTTCATATGCCTCTTATTCAACGCTTGCCTTAAGCTCTCTTTTCTTCCATTCATCTGGAAACAAGCCTTAGTTATACCTATTCTGAAGCCTGGAAGAGATCCACACTCTCCGGCCAGCTACAGGCCCATTAGCCTACTACCAGGCTTAGGTAAGCTCATTGCAAGATTAATCGTAAAAATTTTAAATGATTTAATGGCTAACAATAATATCTTGCCTGATTTCCAATTCGGCTTCAGAAACAAATATTCAACAGAACTTCAGCTTTTCCGTGTTATGGAGGGCGTCAAAGCAGCGATGTACAGTAAATTGTCTGTAGGTTTGGTGACGCTGGACATAGAAAAAGCCTTTGATACAGTCTGGCATGGTGCTTTTGTCAATAAATTTTAGAAATATAATACACCCCTATACTTCTTGAACCTTTTACAAGCATTTTTAACTGACAGGTAGTTCCAAGTCAAAGTAGGAGAAAGCACTTTCCAAGTGAAGAGTATGAGTGCCTGTGTTCCGCAAGGCTTCTGTCTTAGCCCATCACTATGTATCATCTATCCGTCTGACTTCCCTTCCTTACCAAACTGCCAAGTTGCAGCTTTTACAGACGACATTTGCATATACAGCATAGGCGCAGATCCAAATTCCATTATTCCCAGAATTGAAATGGAGTCTGAATTTACAAATCAATACTAAGGGGATAATTGTAAATATTCACCGATTTCCTTAAATAATTTGAAAACTGTTAACACAAAATTATAAAATAATATATTTGACACTCCATAATGGAACCTTCCATTTAATATATCACACGATACACTCTGCAAAATTTTTTTCCTCCCCTCTCATCCCTGAAAAGTAATGCTCATTTTTAAATCTATTTATTTAACTTGGAAATGCATGGTAATGTCAAAGAAATATATACGTGTACCGAACTTTAACTTAATCAGCTCTGTAGATTTCAACCCAATTGGCGGTGACAGACTGACAGACACACGAGTGATCATATAAGGGTTCCATTTTTAGGGTTTTGTAAAGTAATTTTACAAAAATCCTACTAAAATCCGGCCTGTTGTCCGTCCGTCCGTGTGTCACAGCAATTTTTCTAGCAAACCGTATAAGGTACAGACATAAAATTTTGCATAAAGGTGTAAAGTGGTGACCTCTTCAAAATTTCACTACAAAAAACAATTTACAAGTTGTTTAAAGGGGTTCTCCCTATATAGGTGAGTGGCCCCTGAAATTTTTTTATCAAATGTAGTGAATATGGCTATTAAATGAAAGGTCTTGATGAGAACTTTTCAACATAAGTCCTAAACTGGCATTTATTATTTCAGGGGTGCACAGAGAGGAGAAATACATGACGATTTCCGTCCCCCTCCTCGCAATCACAGGTTTCCATGTGATCCAAAAAATCTGAAAAAAATATGGGGTGGGTGTGTATGAGTACAACAACAACAAATGCCTTAGAAGTCAAAATTCACTCAAATCTGTTAATAATAGTATGAACGACGAATTTCACCTTTTTTTCCAATAAAATCGTATGGATAACCTTAAACGCAATGAAAACTGATATTTAAGTAGTCTTACATAAAGGCCTAGTTTGATGAAAATTTAATCATATTCATGGAAGTTAAAGCCATTTGAAATTTCTCCAGTTAGGATAACAATAACGCACTATTTTGGTATTTTATGGACTTTCCATCGAATCAGACACAGCAGTTTTGATTTGATCTTCTTGAAATTATCAAATAAGATCAACAACATAAATATATTTGGGAATTCATGACTTGAGTGATTTTCGTAGGTTTGCAACAAAATGGCGACCGTTGAAAATAGAGAAGCAATGGATTTTCTTCTAAACGTGCGTACCTCTTAGACATATTTTTTGACTTTATTCGTTGCTGGTGACTGCATTTGGTACGTTGGGTGCAAAACCCTTCTGACATTAGCGTAGATCTGTCTTAACTTATTGTACAGCGTTATCCATTTAACTTTTGGGAAAGTAAATCTAAATAATACACATAAAATATTCAGATGGAAACTAAATTTTTTATTTCAATATAAAGATTGAATCTTGCCATTATACGTGAAATACAACATCGTTCAAATGTCTTCCACGGGACCTCTTACAGGCCTCAATCCTTTTGAGCACATTTCCGGCAATATCTCGGCCATAACTTCACGAATATTGGTTTTCAATTGCTCAAGATTTTGAGGATTGTTCGCGTAAACACAATCTTTTGCATAGCCCCATAAAAAGAAATCCAAAGGTGTTAGGTCGCAGGATCTTGCGGGCCAATTGACATCACTCAATCTCGAAATAACGCGTCCTGGAAATTTCTTTTGCAAAAGTGCTCGTTGCTCCGTCCTGTTCGAACCACATGTTCCCCAGATCATAATCTTCAATTTCTCTCCAAAAATAATCGGTAAACATCCATCCATAGCGGTCAGAATTGACTGTAATGGCTCTTTCTTGATCGTTTTCAAAAAAATACGGGCCAATAACACCACCAGACCATAATGCACACCAAACGGTCACTTTTTCCGGATGCAAAGGCCTTTCTGCGATCACCTGAGGATTTTGAGAGCCCCATATGCGGCAATTCTATTTACGTAACCACTGAGCGGAAAATGAGCCTCATCACTAAAGAAAATTTTGTTCGAAAAATCTTTATCAATGGCTTGTTGTTCAATCACCCAATTCGCATACATTCTGCGTTGTGTATGGTCTTGAAGCTTAAGTTCTTGAGTGAGTTGAACTTTGTAAGGATGGAGATGCAAATCCAAATGCAAAATCCGCCACAATGAGCCCAAGCCCAAATGTTGAGCACGTTGAGGAATCGACTAATTCGGGTCTTCCTCCACACTTTTAGTAACGACAGCGATATTTTCAGCAGAACGAATGTTGCGATGATGTACAGGCTTTGCAATATCAATAACCGATCCAGTCTCTTCAAATTTTCTCACTGTGTTCGAAATTATTTGCCGATAATGTCGACCGTACTCGGCTCGTAAAGCCCGAAATGTTGATACAGCAGAATCACCATTTTTACAATAAAATTTAATAATTTTAACGCGTTCTTCGACGATCCATATTTCTAAATGGCAAGCCTTCAACTAAAAAAACACGCTTTGGATGACATTTAATTCTGACAGATGTCAAATGGTAGGGTTATACTTTCCTACCACGAAATGGATAACCCTTATATGGATTCACGGACCCCTAAAAAACAAAATAAAGGATAAACTACAACTCTTTAAGCTATCAGAAAGAATTTAGTAATCTGAACAACCAGTAGTGTGTTCGACCAATTTTACCTCTTCTGAGCTCCCTTTGTTCCATTCATATTATGCGAGCCTGACTTTGTTCACTTTTTACCGCATCGAAATCCAATGAAGAAGTGACTCATTCGCATATTGGACACCAAAGTGTAATGAATATACAAAAATGCCAGAAATCCAGCTTGTAAATTGGGTAGGTACTGTGAAACAAAAGTTCCATTCATTGTATTTTATAGAATAGAATAAAAATGAAATGTAAATTTCTTCAGATGATGTATGTATACTACACAGACAATATTCGCTGCAGAACGCATTGTTTTATTTTTTCATAAGTAACTCATAAACGGCTACCCTCAGAAGCCCGCAAAATTGTTTCAAGTTATATTTTGCGCTGTTCACTCATCACGAGTTCCTCTGTACACCCCTTTCTCTCTTCCCTATGTCCCATGAGCCCACCCACCCTTCCGAAAACAATCAGAGCTTATCATTTAAGGAAGCTTGACAAAATATGTGTATACTCCGAATGCGAGCTTTTTAAACATCGTTTCATATATTGCTTCAAAACATAATCATGTCATCCCCTTCAAAGAAATGTTGCTTCTGTTATCCTTGCTCTAATCTGTATGCGAGAAATTTAATAGTTTACCCTTTGCGGGGTGAACTACAAACATTACCAACTCTACGCCACAGTATCCAGTATTTTTTGCATGAATATTATTTGCGCTAGATAAGGATAGGAGCAGTGAGAACGTTTACTTAAAGTGATAATTAACATGATGGAGATACTTGAGTTAAATTAGTTTTTCCTAAGTAATCCATCCGAGAGAAAAAAGCTTAAACGAGTGTTTAAAACGCGTACTTATAAGAGAGCATATGTTCCATGTATACAGCTTTCTACTTAAAGAGTTTCAAGCAAGTTTTATACAAAACGTGTGCGTTTATTATCGTTCAGAAGGTTTCAAGAGGAGCACATACTCGTCCATATTCATACATATGTGCATATTTGCAAGTATGAAAATTTGTTATAAGCCATGCGAAACATGCTGCATTATGTGGAAATGAGTGTTCAGACACGCTGAAATTATTGCCCTTAACAGCGTTTCTACAAAACAGTACGCTTGTAGAGAAATGAAGTTGATGACTTTTAACAGATTCATTTAGCGTCTCGTATGATAAAAAAATTATGTGTTGATGGAATTTAGAGAGTACTACGGGTATTTAATCGTTCCTTGACTTTTGAGTTTTAAAGAATACGGAGTTTCATATGATTATAAGCTTTCAAACTAAGAGCTGAATGTAAATAGTTAAATATTTTTTATATGAGTCAAAAAACTAGTGCATGTAGTATTGCACTTTGATCGTAACTCAGAAAAAATTCCAAGCTTTTCGCTTAGGAAAGAATTCTAAGACCAATTAATGCGCCCTGGGATAGGAAGTGTTTAGGTGATTTAGTTATAATTCGACGAAAATTCTGGAAAAGCGTTATGAATTAATCTTGCAGCTGTAAAAAGCTTCATTCCTACTAATCGTTATGGAGTCGTTAGGAAAGGATTTTTTGAATCCAATGCGGAGGGCTTCAATATAATATCGCGCAGCGTTATGTGGAAGGACTCAGAAATAAGGCTAATATTCGAAAATATTGATACTACTCGTATTTTAGATTCTCAAACCAAAACACATTACATAACTCAATGACTTTATAAATTATGCTTCCCCTTAAAAAAATAATTAGACCAGAAAAAATTTGAAGGGAAAAAACACTTATTAGAATAATAAGTACCAAACATTATTAAATTCCAATTGTTTTCTCAGTATGTGCACAGGAAAAAAGGCTAATTAAAATGGAAATATTTGCTATTATGCTTAAAGTTGTAATAAATATATGAATGACAATTTGATATGCATTGAAAATTTATTTTGAAATCAGGATTAGCATTTTCTTTCCTATGACGCAACAAAGATATTTTCAGCTTATGTACTATTCCTGACATTCTGGAAGAAAGAATACCAAAAGTGTTTAGAACAATAGTTCCATCTCCAAAGTGATGGAATAACTTATTCTTCTATAGCAGGAACTAGCATTTTACCTGGAAACGCTGGTTTCCATCCACGTTAATAACTAAGATGGCCCGGAAGAAGAACAAGTTGTCTCATCACTTAGGAGACTGGCACTATTGTTCTAAACACTTTATGTGGACAACCACAGTCCTTTTGGAAATTTAGTTGGGTATAACTTGCTTGTTGGCTATTTTCAGACATACAATTAAGGGTTTACTCTCTATTTTGGAGCCATGTAGTTGAGCTGCCCCAAAGGTGATGGACTGTGGCAGCTACTGAATGTCCATTAACCTTGAAAAAACTGCAGTTCATAGAGGAGCATCGTAGATTCTTCAGCACAATACCATCTCGTATTTCTTGCAAGTAAAGCTTGCATTGACGTGCGTAGAATAACGCATATGACGAAAGAATGGCCTTTCAAAAGTTAAAATCTTCATAAGCCGAAGATATCTGGTTCGAGTCCCATTTGTGACAACAAGATTTTTTCATGTGAATATAAGCCTGTGAATCTATGATGCGTATTGGTTTAAAATTAGGATTCGTGGATGGAAATGCGATCAGAACATGGTACTGACCATATCATCTTTTCGAGTGCTGCTACATGCGATCAAAATAGTGAGATAATTCATGTCGTGAACTGCTCATTTCATGCAGTAGTGATTACGTGGCTTATATTATTATATACTTTTTTAAAGAATACACTTTAAACTATCTTCAATCAAAAACTGAGTATCATTAGTAAACAACAATTTGGTTAAAAATAATTAGAAAATGGACAATCAAAGAGATTTTACTTCCGAAAGGGCAAGTAATGCGGTACAAGCTCGAAAGAAATTGTGTGAAGTTTATAGTGAGGACTGCCTTACTGAACGCCAGTGCCAGCGTTGGTTTGCTCACTTTCGTTCTGGAAATTTTAATGAGCACAAACTGGTCGTCCAACCACTAGTGATGGCGACAAAACAAAGGCGTTAATCGAAACGAACCACAGTATGACAAATCTAGAGATAGCAAAGAAGCTTGGCATATCAAATTCAACATCAACCTCTTTGCTAACCCGTCACAAATGAATGAAGCTCAATTGGGAACTAATACAGCATCTACCCTGTAAACCTACTTTAGCACCGTTAGACTCATTTGTTTCGCTCCTTTCAAAATTATATGAATGGTAAAACGTTCGATTCCGGTCAGGTGTCAAAATGAATTGGACCAGTTCTTTGAAAAACATGGAAAAATGACATTAATTATCGAACAACCCAATAATTTAATTATCTCTAAGCAAAGGCCCAAAAGGGGCTGCAGTGCTAAAGCAAAAGCACAAGCAAAAAAACAACATATGGAAAAATATTGCCCAGCAAATTTAATGACGCTAGTTTATTTATATATATATATATATATATATATATATATATATATATATATATATATACCTGTATATTTATATATATATATATATATATATATATATATATATATATATATATATATATATATATATACATATACCTATATATATATATATATATATATATATATAACTATATATATATATATATATATATATATATATATATATATATATATATATATATATATATATATATATATATATATATATATACCATTTTCTGTGTGCCACCTTTGAAAAAAAAAGCGAACGATTTTCTTGGTCGTACTGCATCATAGTCGGCACGGCAAATACACACAGTAATTTAACGCAGCTGAAATTTATAATACCAACATGCAGGTAGGTGGGAGGTTGCGTTAAGCAGCAGACTCTTCCAAACTTGTTGACTGAAGTAAAACACCCACACATGCAAGTATCTCTACTACTTCGATCAACGAAGTAATTAAGACTCAACTTAATTACGGCTCTGCATCCCAGAATCTAGGCAGGCATCAAAGTATTTAGTCTCAATTTTCTAGCTGAGCAGCCCTCTGTTCTGTAATCCTAAACGGAGGTATTATTTTTGAAATTTCAAAAGTGTTTAACTTGCTGGCATACGCGACGACTTAATTCAATGAAATGATATATTTCAATGGATACAAGAATTTCAATGCTTAATTTTTACTAAAAGCAACGATATGAAAATCTTTGTGACCTCATTGCCAAGTATGCAGCTTTTTTCAGTGATGTTCATGATCTTTTCTTTTTCAGGGTTTTGTACTAAAATACAAAACCCTATTGCAATCACGACCTGTGTCCGTCTGTCCGTCCGTCTGTATGCCACAGCACTTTTTCTCCGAAACCATAAAGGCTACAGGCATGAAACTTTGTGGAAAGGTCAGAAGTGATGACTTCTTAAAAGTTCAAGGGTGGAAAAATTTTTCAAACGGGTTTAAGGGGGGTCTCCCCATATAGGGAGGTGACCCCTCAAAAAAAAATTTTCAACATTGGTAGTCGAATATGGTGTCATTGGCAAGGTCTCAATGAGATCTTTTCCAAACAAGTTTTAAAATTGCCTTATGAGTACCGAGGGGGGCAGGGGAAGGGAAAATGTACGAACTGTTCGCGTACCCCCCCCCCCCCCTCGCGATTGGACACCTTCCATCCGAAAAATCTGAAAAAAATCATGAATGTAGGCCTTAATGAGTAATAGTATGATTTATCGATTTTATGTTTTCTTGAATAAAATCTAAACGGTACCCTTAAATTCAATAAAATTTAGCAAACAGATGACTATTTATAATATTAATCCGCCCTGAAAGTTCCATAAAGATCGAATAGTATTTAACGAAGTTATAGCGATTTGAATTTTCCTGTATTACTATGGAACAATGTGGCCTGTATTACTATGAAAACATATGGCTATGGTGCCATATGCGCTTTTTACCAACTTAGACACTACAGTTTTGCTAGGATTTGCATGAAAATTTCAGGAATGATAGGTATCATGAGGATGAGTACATACAATTGAAACAAGTTGAAGAGGCAGGAGAGAGCTCCTAGCAAAAGGGCTTTGTAACCATTCTAGGGTTCGAAAAAATAGGCCATGAATCGATGATTACGGTATAGAGGAGTGGCCTGTTACGCGCGTGCTTACTCCACGTTTCCATAATTCTGGTCGTAAGTTCATGCAACGTAACCGCTAAGTCAGCGTCTGTATGAACTTGCGAATTTTGATGAATGTGGGAACTTGACTTGACTTGAGACTGCATCGTCAGCAGTCTGAAGTATTAAATATTCAAAATCTCTATACAACGGTGCTTAGTCTAATCTATCTGTCGCGAATGTAAGCTCGTGCGCGCAACAATTGTAATTTAGTTCATTAATTGTAATTAAGTGCATTAAGTGTTAGAAATAACTTTGTAAATAAAGTGTAAAAGATATTTTATATTTTTTTTTATTCTAACACTCTTGCGCTTAACAAAATTTGGTGGCAGCGGTGGGATAGTCATAATAAATTGACTATCCAGTGGTTCGAGCTCCAATAGTTAAAATTGACAGTTTTAAGGAAAACAGTTTTGAACAGTTATCTAAAGTGAAAGTAAAAACTGATTAACTCAACTTGAAAAGTGGAAAGTGTTTCTAAGTGTTTGATTGACTTAAAACAAAAACAAGTGACTTGGAAAAGGAGGTATTTTCTCCTCAACGCCGGACAACGTGGGAAACATAATTAATAATTAAAGAAGTTTCTCTCTTGACGAGAACTTCCAACGGTGGCCAAGCAACTTTAGCCTACTTAAAGTAGGTTGGCCCATCGAGGGATAATCAAAATAAAAAAGGATTGGAAACGTAGTTTCTCTCTTGACGAGAGCTACCAACGTTGGCCAAGCATCTTTAGCCTGCGTGAAGTAGGTTGGCCCATCGAGGGATTATCAAAAAGGATTGGAAATTAGTTTCTCTCTTGACGAGAGCTACCCGCATTGTTCAAGCATCCCTAGCCTGCGATTACATCATCGAGGATAAATAAAGTCAGGAAAATCGAAGCAGAAAAAAGGAGCTACTTCAACAACGAAAGTGCAGGAGAATCAAACCGAAAGAAGGGCGAATATCCAATTGTCAGTCCTTATTTTCAACAAAGAACATTTTTCATAGTTTAGATATAAGATCATACTTTCATTGTGTGTTCATTGTGTTTTGAAACGCGAAATTTTCATTGTTCCTCCGCGAAAAGATATGATAGGCCCTTGGTATAAAGTATAAACCTTTACCAAGTAAATAGGAAAAATTATATGATTTGATTTTAAAGAAAAAATCATAAAAAGTGTTGAAACGGGAATTCCAATTACTTCGCGTTTATGAGTGAATACCGCGTTAAACAAGGATTAACTAAATCCAAGCTTAAAGGCGAGGAAATTCTTACGCTTCCTAATCGCGAAACGGTAAAATTTAAACTTGGTGGCGATTACGTTGATTTCGCCACATTTCGCGAGTACTTAGCTAAGTACCGTATTGGGAAAAGAGATCCTGTTACCAGTGAGTCCTCTTCGGAAGACGAACGTAACGAAGAAAGTTGGAACAAAACTTTAGAAGGATCGATTATTGAAAAGGGATTTTTCGCAGAAATAATGCCTACGAGTAACAATTCCGTCTTAACTGCTTCGGCATCAAACGTTAAAAGTGATAGTGAAAATGCTAACAGTGTTGAAAGTGAAATTATTGTTAGTTTTAGCGACTTGAAAAGTTTTATTCTGGTTTTTGAAGGGAAAGCAGAAGATGCTTTCAACTTCATATATGCATGTGAAGAAGCGATGAGATGGGCAAAAGGTCCAGTCAGGGTCATCCTCTTCAAGTACATATGCATGCAGTTAGAAGGAAACGCTCAAACCATAATTCTAAACGAAGAATTTGCTAGTTGGAGTGCTTTGAAGGCTAAACTTAGACAAGTTTATGCCGAACCGCACTCAATGCTGCAACTACAAAGGGAGATGTTTTCTTTTAAACAAAATAGCAGTGAAACGGTGGTTCAATACCATCAAAGGCTATTAGGTCTTCATCGGAGGATACTGACTGCTCGATCAGGTCAATCAACAACCGGAGAAAACATCTTCTTAGAAGAACAAGTGCGGAACGTCTTCATCAACGGATTGAAGGATGCATTAACAATGCATGTGATAACGCAAAAACCGAAAACACTGGAGAAAGCTAGCCGTTTAGCTCAAGAGGAAGAGCAGCGACTTGGACTAGTGAAAGTGTCAAGTAAGAAAGATTTTACAGATCGGAACACTCTTCCAAGAGTTCACAAGTTGCACTCAGATAAGAAGTGTTACAAATGTGGTAAAATAGGACACATTCAACGTGATTGCAGAAGCAACCAAGCAAACAAAGCTGGACAGCCAGGAAATAAAAGTTCAACGAAGTCATCACAGAAAAATGGAGCGTCTACATCAAATAGTGAGAATTCTTCAAAAAGTTTTAGCAAGCAAAATACTAATTACGAAAATAAAAATGTAAATAACGAATATAGAATAAACTCATTAGATATAGAAGATAGTCCTTTTCTTTTTCTTAGGCTAGGTAGCAAATATTTGAAATTTCTTGTCAACACAGGAAGTTCACTCAATTTGATTGCCGCAAAATATGTCTTTGAAAGAGATGTCGATAAGTCAAAGGGTATAAAGTATCGATGCATAAACGCCGTAGATGGGAATACTTTTGGACTTTCATCGCTATCTCTATATTATGATCATGAAAAATACGATATTCCATTTCAAGTAGCAACTAATCGTCTCTTCGATAAATTCGATGGAATATTAGGTTCTCCATTTTTAGTTGAACAAAAGGCTTTGCTCAACTTGAGCAATCAAACGTTAGTAATTG
Organism: Odontomyia ornata; assembly: GCA_963969285.1. Taxonomy (NCBI): domain Eukaryota; kingdom Metazoa; phylum Arthropoda; class Insecta; order Diptera; family Stratiomyidae; genus Odontomyia; species Odontomyia ornata. The sequence continues at coordinate 330,231,095 of OZ017738.1, read as the reverse complement.
GGGATAATCAGTTGCGGTTATCAAAGAAAAATTTCATTGCTAGACCGCGTACAGAAACGATGTACTATTTACATGTCAATGAAAACCCAGGTGAAAGCCTTTTAGTTATGGGAATTCAGAAGGGTCAAATGAAAATTGCAGATTCACTGGTTGAAGTGAATATGAATAGAGAAGTTCCTGTGGTCATATTGAATGAAAGAGACCAGGAATTCAAGTTGAATTCTGAAGAAATACGCATATGCAAAATTTCTACACAGGAATTGCAAGAAAAAGCTACTGAAATATATATTAGGGATGATCACATGAATCAAGAGGAAATTATAAAAAAATATCATTGTTTATTTAAAGATATCGATCCAAATCAACTTACAGAAGCAGCAGAACATTGTATAGATACTATTTCTGGTATAAAACCGATACATACAAAGATATATCGATTCCCGAAGATTCATGAAGAGGAAGTTAAATCACAAGTTGATAAACTTCTAGAAAATGGAACTATTAAAGAAAGCAATAGCCCATGGAACTCACCTCTTTGGGTGGTACCAAAGAAGGTCGACGCAAGTGGTAAAATGAAATGGCGCATAGTTATAGACTATCGCAAGCTCAATGAAATCACGGTAACAGATAATTATCCTTTACCTAATATTTCAGAAAAATTGGATCAATTGGGAAAAGCAAAATATTTTTCAACAATAGATCTAACAAGTGGATTTCACCAAATACCTGTGAAACGCGATCAATGCAAAACTGCTTTCAGCACTCCCTATGGACACTACGAGTATAAACGTATGCCATTCGGTTTGAAAAATGCCCCGGCATGTTTTCAACGAATGATGAATACTGTGCTTTCCGGATTGCAAGGATCAAAATGTTTCGTTTACCTAGATGACATTGTCATCTATGGTGAATCACTTGAGGACCACAACGAAAAATTAAAATTGGTGTTTGAACGTCTGAAGCTGAATAACCTCAGAGTTTGGCCCGATAAATGCGAGTTTTCGCGCAAAGAAGTAGCATATCTAGGACACATAATTTCGGACAATGGTGTCAGCATGGATCCCAAAGAGCTCGAGGCAATTGACAAGCTAAAAGCGCCTCAAAATCAGAAGGAGATAAAGTCATTCTCGGATTTGACTGGCTATTATCGTAGATTCGTACACAACTATGCAAAAACTGTGGAGCCTTTAAACAAACTCCTTCGGAAAGATACAGAATTTAATTGGTCCAAAGAGTGACAGTCTGCGTTTGAAAAGATTAAAGAAATTTTAAAGAAGAATGTTACCCTAATGTATCCTGATTTTAATAAAAGGTTCATACTTACTACTGATGCAAGCAACAACGGGATAGGAGCAGTCCTATCACAAGAAAACGATTTGGGATACGAAAGACCAGTCATGTTCCTTAGCAGGACGCTAAATAACGCTGAGCGAAACTATTCGACTACAGAGAAAGAATGTCTCGCTATAGTGTGGTCTGTAAAACAATGTAGACCATACTTGTATGGAAAGGAATTCAATATCCCGACCTTTATTGTGGCTTTTTAACGTAAAAGACCCAGGTAGCAGATTGGTACGCTGGCGCCTAAAACTAGAGGAATATCAGTACAAAATTGAATATAAGTCTGGAAAGGACAACAAAGTTGCTGATGAACTTAGTAGGAACCTTCCTGTAAACGCAATAATTCCAACAGAAACGGGAAGTTATCGGGAAGTAGATGGTGATCACGATAATGATGTATCAGCAGATATTTTGGGATACAAATATTCTGAAATAATTAAGGATCATACAATTAATAAGCATGGGGATTTGATTTGCAAAAAAGGAAATAAAATAATCAGGCATTTCAAAAGCGGTAAGATCGAAGAAATAAATCTTGATGAACTAGACAATCTGAATGAACGAGAAGAAATCGAGGACGATATTCAGGACATAGAGGGGGAGTCGAGTAATAGTGAAAAAAATCCAAACGATGAAATTATCGAGGTAACTGACCTAAAGGAAAGATTAAAATTAATCGAAAAGTGGCACAAAGGCATTGTCGGAGGCCACAGAGGTGTTAACAATCTCAAAGAATTTCTACGAAGAAGCTATCATTGGAAAGGTATGAGGAAGGACATAAGGAACTTCGTCAAAAGTTGTGATAAATGTCAGAGACAGAAAATCATCCGCCGAAACCTCAAAACTCCAATGACAATTGAAAAATTGAAAGGTCAACCCTTTGACCGGATATCTATGGATGTCGTATCTTTCAAATGGAAAGATGGTAAAGATTTTAAAGCATTGGCGATACAAGATAATTTATCGAAGTATTTGAAGTTTATACACATTAAAAGGGAAGAAAGCAAACATATTGCTAACGCTATTATCAACGAATGGATATCATACTTTGGTATTCCGAAGGAAATTCTATCGGACAATAGTAATGTCCTTACAGGAAAAATTGCCACCGAGCTTTGTGAAAGACTTGGAATAGAGATGATCTCAATTAGCTCCAGACATCCACAATCAAATGGTTCTGTAGAAAGATCACACGCAAGGCTCAAGGAATTTTTACGTGGTGTCATCAATGAAACAGACTCAGGACCACAAGAAGCATTAGGCATGGCAAGCTTATGTTCCAATCAGTGTATTAGTCAAGGAACTGGTATATCAGCAGAAGAGTTATTGTTTGGAAGAAAAACTTTGCCAATCGATCAGATCAAAACTGAACAGGAGAACGAGTCATCTAATTCAATGCTTGACAAACGGATTCACTTAAGAAAATAAGGGAACAAGCTATAGAGTTTAATTGGAATATTAAGAAAAAAACAGAAGAGAGGTACGATAATACGTTAGATCAAAGAGGAAATATTTATAATTATAAAGTGGACGACGAAGTTTTGATTCGTCAAAAGAAATCTAAAGATGTAATGAACCAATGGGTTGGTCCTTTTAAAATTTTGCAAGTCTCAAAGAAATCTATACAAATAAATAATAGATTAAAAAGTTGGTTTAACGTTAGTGACGTAAAACTGTATATTCCAGGACCAAATGGGCAATCATCCTCATCGCAGGACTTGGATCACTAGCATTGGGAGATATATCTGTTAAGGAAATACGTTATCCAGGTGTCTACTTTAATTATATTTTGGGCATCAAATTTGCAAATGAACAAATCCATTTAATTAAGGTTATAGATTTAACGGAATTAGAAGTTAAGATAGAAAACGTACGGAAACTAACAAACAATATTAACGATATATGTGTTAATAACCTTGCAGCGTGTAAAAATTTGAAATTGAATGGTGAACTGCAAGCTAAACGTTTAAACCATAATTTAAATACCATTTACGGGTTACTAGGATTTTCACCTAATATTCGGTTACGTAGAGGTTTGGCCAATTGGGTAGGAAGTTCTTTAAAAGTTCCTTTTGGTACCATGGATTCTAACGACTTTGACCAATTCAAAGCCGCCGTTGATTCCATTGAGAGAAACGAGTTTAATATAAGTAAAGGTATGATTAAAAATACTTATCTTATGAACGAGATCAATAAACAATCAAAAATTATATCCACAGAGCAAAGCTCCATCCGTATGAAAATTGACGAAATTGTTGATGAGCTTAAAAGAATCAATTATGTTACCAATGAGCAGGAAAAGAAATTAATTTTACAACTTTATTATGAGGAGCTATATTGAAAAATTAATCATAAAGTAGAAGTAATCGATTTAGAGATCGAAATACTTCGTGACAGTTTACTTTTTATTCAATCTGGAATCCTACATCCTTATATCCTTGAACCTTCTCAGCTAGTTGAAGAATTAAGTAAAGTGAAACAAATTGAATCATTGGCTATAACACCAATAATATCGAATTATCGGGACTTAGCTAAAGATTTGCAGTTGACCGCGTTCGTTAAAAACAAAAATATATACGTAAAAGTCTCACTCGACAAAGTAACAAACGAAGATTTCGAACAATACGAAGTAATTGGATTTCCGTACATAAATAAAAATTCAATAATTCAAATAAATGGCCTGAAGAAATATTTGATTATTAATAAAAACAAAGAATTATATGTATCGTTTAATGAAATTTATTGTAAAACTATAAGTAATTTTAAAATTTGTAAACCATTGCCACTTAAAAGTCTGTATGCAAACTCCTGTATTATAAATCTTTTTTTCAAGCAAACAGACAAAGGATGCGACTTCAGAAAAATTAATTCAGAAGTAGATATATTGCATAGGATAAGCAATTTGCAATTACTGTCTGTGAATTCATTAGAAACAAAATTTGAATGTCATTGTACTCGTAATGGAACAAAAACCTTGAAAATGTCGGGAATCAATTTGCTTACTTTAACTGATGATTGTACTATCCATAGCGTAGCACATGATTACATCCCCATTAAGGCTGGTACAGAGATTATTGTGAAAAAAGATAAATTAATAGACTTAGTAGTAATAATATACATGAATTAAAGGACTTAACTTCACAAACCATAGAACAGGCTACTTTTTGGATTAAAGCCATTCAACCGATTCCTAAAATTGTTAGAAAAAATTCAATTGTATCCACTGTGATCACAATACTTGTCCTTTTTATCTTAGGATTTTCAATTTACAAATGTGCGAATGGTAATTTATGTATCATATTTTTCAAAGAATGTTTTAACCGAAAGAATAAAGTAAATCTTGGTAAAAAAACCATAGCTTTCAAAAATAAAAAGGAAGACGAAAAAATTACAATTTTTGAAAATGCTAGTATAAATTCAGAAAATGAAAATAGACGTTTAAGAACACGATATTTGTGAAAAGTTGAGGACAACCTTATACATAGAGGGAAGATGTTACGCGCGTGCTTACTCCACGTTTCCATAATTCTGGTCGTAAGTTCATGCAACGTGACCGCTTAGTCAGCGTCTGTATGAACTTGCGAATTTTGATGAATGTGGGAAAATTTTCATGAGAATGAAAATTTTCTCACAGAACCGAGTAAACGACTTGAGACTGCATCGTCAGCAGTCTGAAGTATTAAATATTCAAAATCTCTATACAACGGTGCTTAGTCTAATCTATCTGTCGCGAATGTAAGCTCGTGCGCGCAACAATTGTAATTTAGTTCATTAATTGTAATTAAGTTCATTTAGTGTTAGAGATAACTTTGTAAATAAAGTGTAAAAGATATTTTATATTTTTTTTATTCTAACACTCTTGCGCTTAAGAGGCCCCTGAAAAAATTTCATGAAAGGTAGCCGATATGAGTATCAAATGAAAGTTCTCTATGAGAGCTTTTCAAAACAGTTCTTAAACTGACAGATTTTGCTTCAGTGGGGGCGTAGGGGGGGGGATACATGAAAAATGTGTTTCCTCCCTCGCGAATGGACACCCGTGATCTAAAAAATGTGAAAAAATTACCAAGCGAGATAGTTATGGGTATAACTTTAACAAATACCTCAGAAGTTGAAATTCTTTCAACTTTGTTAATAATGGTATGATCCTCGAACATGACGTGTTTCTTGATTTTATTCGTTGCCGGTTACTGCATTTTGTAAGTTGAGTACAAAACCCTTCTGACATGAGCAAAGGTCTGTCTACCCAACTTGTTTAAATTTTTAATGTACTGTGTATTTATGAACTTCAGCATACTCTTGAATATGTAGCGCCTCCACTTCCACAGTCTCGGCGTAAGCGAAGAATTGTGTCAAGGGAAATTTTCGCGTGCATTGGTTGAGATACAAACACACGCACATGTAGAGTGTGGACGCGTCGTTTCAGGCATCATAGAAGCGTTTTTTTTTTATCGTCATTGGTTTCTGGGCGACGCTTGGATTCTTTGCAGCGAGCATCGAGTGAAAAGAGAGTTGCGATATATGCGTCGTAGCAGGTAGTCGTTTATGGCACGAGCAGCAACATGCGCCCTTTCATTCTACATCGATCCTAGCCTAACTTGTATCTTGTGAAATGTAAATTGTAGTTTCTGTTCGCGAATAAATTTATTAGTGTTAATGAAGTACCATTTCATTTCCCTAAAAATATATGCGTTTGTGCCAAACAAATTTTTTATAATTTGTGTTTTTAACACCAAGACTTCTCGTTTACGTAAAAAGTACATATTTTTGGATTGCTTTTAATACATGCAGATATTTTAGGATTTTGTAATTAAGTTTAGCGCGTCACAGGAACTTTTCTACAGCTGTGAAATTTTGTGAGAATGCCAGAAGTATTGGTCTAATGAAAGTTTTCATTAGAACAAATTTTCTAAGGTTTTTAAGGACTCCTAACGAAATTGGTACTGGCACCATCTGGGCTCGGAAGGAAGAGCGCTAAAGATGGAAGGGTGGTTTTGTGGGAGTTTGGTGCTCAGGGACTTCATTCTTCAGTATTTGCTTAACGCCAAACCAACTGTATTTGAAGGATGTTGTCTCAAATGCAGATGGGCATGTACTCATTGGTGGAGACCCAAATTCTATGTACTACAATTGAATGGGACCTACATGAAACTAATCCGTGCGATGAATCCTAGAGTTTACATCTAAGATAGAGCTCATCATACTGAACACCAGTGTTAACCTGAATTTCGGCCATATGGGCTGTTAAGGAACTACATTCACTCTAAAGTCCCTAGTACGGAAAGTACACAATTAGAATGTATGTCAAGGTAGTGATCATCATTACATTCTGTACGAAGTCCGTAATGCTGTTTCCCAATGCCGATGCTCTTGACTTTCTACAATTAGTTGGGGTATACGTTAAGTGGGACGGCAAGATGCCGTGAAAAGCTAACAGCTCAAAACATTTTGAACTAAACTCTGAGCATCATTGCGTCTGCTTACTGCACTTCTATGCACCGGCGGAGGCTTTGGCATGGCAATCCTCCAGTGTATTGGTAGTGGACTGAAGAGAGTGCCCAAGATTCAGCGCGAAGTTCAATGGACATGCAACCGGGATAAGACATGCAACCGGTTAGCAGCATAAAAGCCGACCAAGGAGTACCTTCACTAAATGAACACCAGCAGTAAGGCTTGCTGCTGGCAAGATTTAGTGAATAGTGTAACTATATATCCATGGGGCCTTAGCTGCAAGCTAGTTATGCAGGAACATAGTATTCTATGCAAGTCCTGCATATATAAAGCAAAAAAGATGGATGAAATTGTAAGGATACATTTCGCCGTCCATCCTGTCCATGTTAAAACTGTCTACTGCGAAACAACAGTTGAATACCTCCTCTTCATGTGGGCTTAACTGGAAGAAGCAATACTATGACTGATACCAAGGAAGGCTTCAGGTCCAAGCGGCGCTCCAGTAGAGGTCTTGCAGCCATTATCCTCCAACGCTTTCCAGTGGAAAGGGATATTTCCAAAATATTAGAAGGTATCGAGGCTCATATTGATCAGCAAGGGAAAGGGGAATCTCAGGATACTGCCTAAGTGCTACACATGGCTGGAAAAGTCTAGAGAAACTTATCAAGGGAAGGCTCACTGACGGGATTCATGTTATTGGGGATCTATGTCCTCGGCAGTAGAGCTTTAAAGCAGAACGCTCCACTATTGATGCAATTGCAGAGGTGGTGAGCGTGGTCTAAAAGGCATACGCAGGTAGCCGTACTAAGCGACGAGTAGTTTTGTTGTTGACACCTGATTTATAGATCTCCTTCAAACCCGCTAGATGCGTGTATGCTCTAGATATATTGAAAAACCTTTTTCAAATTCCAAAATATCTTATACGGCGATTGGGGGATGCCTTGAAGAATCGGAGTCTGCTTTGCGATATGATGCTGGGCCAAAGAACGATGAAAGTTATATCGAATGTCGCTCAAGCATCTATCCGTGGTTCAGATTTTGCACGATCAGCAACTGAGACTAGAGCTGTTTGATGAGCAGCGCGAGTGTCGAATAGGCACGACCTTGAATAAATATGCCAATGTGCCGAGTGAGAGACTGGATGACTGATCGTGTGTTCAGTTTATCATAGGAGAAAAGCAAAGTGGTCATTTCAAAGTAAGGATATCCATTTTTGGTAAATACTGGTTAAATCAAACCCGCCAGTGAAGTACCTAGGGTAACTAATCGATTCAAAGATGAGTTTTTTTGAGCGAATCAGGGCAGCGATGGATAAAGTTGCCTCAGTCGTACTGGCTCTGGATCAAATCATGGCCAAATTAGAGGAACCAAGTCCATCAGGAAGGCGGATAGAGTATCTGCTATTGTATGGAAAGAAACATGGGCTAATTCTATTAACAAAGAGCTGTACCGGAAATGTTTGACGCAGGTACAAAGGAGACCAGCACTGAGGATTGCATCTTTGTATCCAACAGTCTCTGACTCGGTTGTGCCAGCCATTGCAGGCATGACACTCATCATCACCCATTCTTCTTACTAGAAAGCACCACACGTTCTACATGTATCACAACAAAAACACAAGAGAGACTATAACTCAATGATTGGTATCAGTTCTGGGTTGGCAGAAGTCGTGAGTGAACAGTATGAATGGAGGATGGACTGCGCACCTCACCCTGATCTGAGACCATGGCTCAATCGAAGGCATGGTGAGAATGACTTCTATCTGAACCGATTCTAGACATGGCACAGTTAGTTTTAGTCTTACTTGCACAAGATTGGTAAGTGTTAGAAGTAAGAACCATGTGGCGAATTATATTCGGGCAGTTCTAAACGATAAAAGAGGCTCATAGTAGCCAGGGACACCATTGTGGGGGGGATCACCTTTCTAGCAATATATCTTCCTTCTGTCATAATATCTCAAGTGGAAACTGATATCCAACTAAATTTCGTTTTGCTACTGGAGCAGGTTTGTTTTCTTTTCTCTTTCTGCATATCTAGTAACCAAAATTCAGAATGATAGTCACAATATAAGAAAATTGATTGGAAATTTTTTTTCGTTTACTATCAGCTCAGCGCTTGTTTATCAGCACATAATGACTTTTCATTATTATCTGATATGTGGCTAACTTTAATTATTTGTAGAGCTTTCAAATCGATTTATATTAAGTCAAAATTTTCAATATTTTGCATTGATTTAGTACATGGTTTATAAGTCCATCTGTATTTATATTCCAGCATCCATTTGTCCAACGTTTATTAAACTTCAACACTATGGTCTCTTATTTGAGGGAAAATCAACGTAAGAGGGTGGCCTTACAAGTATTAAGCCTCTTAACAAAGTTCCATTTTTGTATAGTACATTTTTGTAGACGGCTCGTGTCAAAATTTCAGCCGAGTCGGACAAGTAGTTTTGTTTTGACCACGTGTGGAAAGGAGCATGTCCGCAGATTCGATTTTTGTCTTTGGGAGGGAAATCGCACAGCAAAATCAAAGAGCGCTTAGATCTTGGCTATCGTGACTCTGTTCCTGCAATGGAAACCGTGAGAAATTGGATTAACTAGTTTCAACGTGGTCACCTGTCAGTTATTGATGAGTCACGCGATATTTGACACAGTAGGCATCTTAAAAGGCCGCGTTGGTCATATCTTGGATAAAATTCCAGACACGAGAAAGCTGTGAGCGTAATGGGTGCCATATTTGCTCACTTCAGACAACAAATGCAACCGTGAGACCATTTCAAAGCAGTGTTTGACGTTGTTTGAACGCAATTCGAAGGAGTTTCTGTGTCATTTTGTGACCACTGGCGAAACATTGCTCCACTGGTATACATCAGAGACCAAAGAGTAGTTGAAACAGTGGAATTCACCCGGCAAACGTGCTCCAAAGAGGTCGAAAACTGTTCTATCGGCCGGAAAGGTGATGCCACTGTTTTCTGGTATTCAAGACGTGTGATGTGCATCATCTACCTGGAGAAACGCGAAATGATCACAAGGCTCTACTATGCCATATTATTCGGCCGATTGAATGCAAAATTGGAGAAAAAAGGTCACATTCTCCGAAAAAAGAGCTCTTCCACCATGACAACGCACCCGCTCCGTCGTCCCTACCCCATCCACCATATTTTGGTTTTGGTTTCTCCCAAAAAATACCTTTTTGTGTATCCTTTGTTCATCCATATAATTCACATGGCCAGCCTATTGCAACTTTTACAGTCTTACGACCGTTGAGACTTTCGGCTTGTCAATAATTTCAGACAGCTCATGATTGTGTCAAATTCACCATTGGCCCCGTCTAACTTCACTTCCATTATTCGCGTCAGGATCCATCGCTCGAAGGCATTCAATTTATTTGCGAATGCTTGGATTAGACTTCTATTATACACCCATAGCATAATACAGGTCTTATCACAGATTTGTATACTTGGAGTTTTGTTTTCCTGTGTAGGCAGCTGGTTTTCAAGAATTTATTCACACGTTGTATTCTTCGGTGTATTTTGTCTCTTTCATTACTGGTTCTCGCTATTTTGGTGCCTAAATACACAAATTCGCTAACATTTTTGATACTGTATTCGCCAAGTATGATATTTTGTGTATTTGATTTATTGTTTCTCGATTGCGTCATAAGCTTTGTTTTATTTACATTGATTCGTATCTTTACTAGTTTTTGTTTTTTGTCGAGTTTCAGGAAGAATTCTTTGGCAGTTGTTAATGACCCTGACAGAATGTTGATATCGTTCGTACAGGCTACAATTTGGGTTGACTTGTATAGTAATAAACCTTGTGTATCAACAGGTAGCTTTCTGAAGATATTTAGAAAGGCTACATTTGAACTAGGCCTTAAATAAGTAATGGTCCAATCCACAGTATACGCCATGGAGTGAACGTATGCCGAGAATGTTAATGGCAGCACGTTTTTCTATGAAGTGGTGGCCTATTTGTTTATAGGTGCCGCTATCGGGGGATATCCAGATTCTTTTGTAAGTGTCCCATTACGGAAATCAGGTGGAGCTTATGGTGTGGTATCTGCCTAACGCGAAGTCTATTTGACGCTGTCCATTAACACTGGGTCTTCTGTTCTACCTCTATGAGCTAATTCTCAACCAATTGGGGTGTTACTCCTCTAGAACACTTTTGATGCCGTGTGGGGCCAGTCTGTTCATGGTAAATCTTGGTTACATCTTCGTTATTTTCGGTATAAAAATAGCCGTTGACCAACCAGATGTTGAAGAATCTTGTTTTGATAGACATAGCATAGATCCGGTCATCTAGCGCCTTAAAGTCGGTAACAATTTAAGTGAACTTATTGCCCACAAAAAATTCCAATCCATATTTATGGATGCATGACAACTTGTATCTTCCAAAAATAATGTGTTTTTGCATGTCATTGCCATCGCTACTAACTAAATTAATTTCTGCCAGTATATTGGCCTTATATTTTTTCATCTCGTGAAGTAGTTGGTTGCACTGAACCAGGCATCTATAAAGATCGTATGTTCCACGTTCCGAAAGAGTAGTCTATTTTTTGATGCAACTGTCGTTGCCGTCTATCTAGTCCAATCCAAAGCTGATTTACTGGTTTAATAACAAGAGAGTAGTGATAGGAGCCTTGTCAGCGCTTCGACTCAGTCGGCTCTTGTCCGCTGATGGTATTTTATTTCCCACCTATTTGCCGGCTAACTGGTTAGACAATTGCTCTTTCCACTACATGAGGCCACGTTTGATGGGAAGCCAAAAAACCGACACTGAGAGTGTTATCATAAGAAAATTTATTTTTAAATTTGTTTTTTATGATTTGAATAGGCCACTTTTGCCAATTTGCCGACACAATGATTAAGTTCAAATAACTAACAGGGTTTTGCATGTGATTCCTACAGAAAACGAAATGTAGTTTAGTCGCAGCAGTTTCAACAAATTATGACTATTCAGTTTCAGTTGATATAAACAACCACTAAGGCAATTTGTATTTTTTTTTTTCATATGTGCAGCTTATATTTGAAGTATTTTTTGTACTGTTTCTACAGTACCGCATTTTTTACCTTCATCCATAGAGTAGCTACACATCAAAAGAAAACTGCATCTCACCCAAATTCGCCATGCTGCTTACTGCATTATCAATTGCTTGTTAGTCGTTGAGCTAGTTTTTGAATGAAACCACACTATTTTGGGTCTTTTAAAGTCCTTGAGCCAGTTGTATGAATTTGTTCGAATGTTTCTTTCTGAGTGTACCTGGCTAGAAAGATACTTCATTTCTAAAATATTTAATGTGCATATCTTCCTTTAAATACTAATAATATTGTAAACCCAGTAAATCCTTCAGATGGTAATCTACCAACAAACATTAATAGTATCAAACAGAAAGACCAGACCTCCGCTCTTGAACCTGAGAACATGACACGTCCCTCTAAACACCAAAATTTCGCAAGTAATGGAGTTCAGGTTCCATCAAAATAAGGCTCAATTCAACTACCGTGCTCATCCAAAAACTCTTTGACCGAAAAAGAATCCTGTTTAGATGGTGATTCAAGAGAAAATAATGATAGTTTTATTCAGATAGACCATACCTCCACTGATGAACCTGAGAACTTGAAACGTCCCTCCAAATACCCAAATTTCGTTAAAAATGGGGTTCAAGTTTCATCTCGACAATGTACAATTCAATTACCGTGTTCGGCAAAAAACTCCATGATAGAAAAGGAATCTTACTTAGACCCTCTTTTACCTCCAGTCGTAAAAGCTACAATTAACTCTACTAGTGATATTGAGAGTAGATATCTCTTATCACGACTACGGGAGCATAAGCTGTATGAGGTTGTTCGACTCTATCTATCCTACATGCATAAAGCACCTGAAACAACATGCATCGAGGGCAAAACGAAGACCCATTTGAAAGTTTTAATTCAAAGAGAAGGTCTTCCAATAGATCTAGATGCCCTTCACAAACTATATCTCAGCTATCACGAGCAACTGGGAGTAACTTCCGAACAAGCAAAAAAAGACCTTGAAACTTACGCCTCATATGTAAGCTCTAATTACATATCTTCACTTCAAAAGTCACGGGAGCAGCATCATAAGTTTTTTCGTTCACAATAATAACACTAATTCCTCTAAATGCCTAAAAATGTTCTACCACAACTGTGGTGGTACGAGAGGCAAACTAAATAAACTCTTTTTGGACGCTAAGTCATGCCCTTTCATTGTTCTTGCTTTCACTGAAACCTGGTTAAATGACTCGTTTCGTATTGAAGAGATTCTCGATAATGATTGGACAATATATAGGGACGATCGAGATTTTCAGAGCACCGGACTGACGCGAGGTGGGGGTGTGCTAATTGGTGTACACAACTCCTTTTCAAGTGATCTTATTAATACTACGGCACATAAAACATTCCAACATGCAATAATTCGCATCAAATTTGATAAATTCGACTTATACCTAGGCGTATTCTATATTCCTCCGAAGTCCAGTGAGACAGTGTACAATGAAGCAAGTGGAATTATTTCTTCAATTGTTGGGCTTTTGAATGAAGGAGATAGAATTTTAATATTTGGTGATTTTAATAGGCCCAATTTAAAGTTTATAGTGGATGAACTTGACAATCGTCTTCTTCCAGTAAACCTTTTAGATGATAATGATTTCAACCTGGTATCCACCTTTTATTGCAATGATTTACAACAAGTAGTTCCGACGCCAAATCAAAATGGTAACTGGTTAGATCTCATTTTCACTAATGCATATGACGAAGTGGTGGTTAATCCAACTAGTGATGCGGATAACCTTTTCTCAAATAGTCTTCACCATTCCGCGCTTTCGGTTGAATTTTCCAGCTCAAAATAATCTTTTTTTTTTTTTTTTTTTTTTTAATTACCTCCATTCCCTACCACTCTCTCCATCACTCTTTCTTCGTCGCACAACGCTCGTGCGATCTGCATTCACATTACGTCGCTTGGTCCTTTGTGCCACCCAGACAATGTTTAACACATCGGTATAAGGGGGCACACAATATAATGTGAACTAGTCCTTTTCGTGAACATCTAGTCCAAAAAAATCATGATCAGCTCTCAGAGATAAAAAAAATTCAATATCATACGACGCATTCAAAAAAAAACTCTGAGTAACTGTCACTTCAGTATCTCTCTGATAGGGTCAAAAAGAACGCCCTAAGATACTGGGCTCATAAAAGCAGAATTACAGGTCCACGCTTCAATCAGTACTCATTAAATGCTCCCTTAGTCTTTTCTTAAATACCAAAAGTGAGTTTGCTTCCTTAACAATTTCTGGTAGATTGTTATATATACGCAGAGCATCATTCGTTGCATCGTTCTTTAGTCGATCCGTTCTGGCAAAAGGTATTACGAATTGATTTGCATTCCTCGCATTATATGGGTTGATCTGTGATACCTTAATTAATGGCGCTCGTTTCGATCCATTAGTTTTTAAATTTCTGTAGATAAACTTCGCTTTCTCCATAATAATAATTTGACTAAAGGTTAATGATTTTGCCAATTGGTAAACCAAACTAGTTTGAGTAAGCATTGGCAGCTTCAGAATGTTTTTATACGCTTTGGTCAGCAGCCTGGATATACTGTTTAAATGTTGCTTCGCTGATTGACTCCAAATAAGTACTCCATAATGCAATTTCGCCAGGACAAACGCATTTAGAACAAATTTCTTGATGTGCATTGGAAAATCCTCATACCTTCTTAACAGTCCTATTATTGGGGCTAATTGCCTTCTTAAGCTATTTATGTGTGGTAACCAGGTCATACGATGGTCTATGATAAGACCAAGATATTTCATTTCTAGCACTCTTTGCAATTTTTCGCCGTTAATATTTAGTTCGACATCTATGTCTCCTTTGTTCTTTTGCTTAAAAACAATATATTTTGTCTTTGATGTGTTCAATACTAGTTTGTTTCCAATTAACCACTGATGGAATTTTCCTAGATCGTCGTTGATAGTGTTCTCAATGGCAGTTTTGTCTCGTGCTGAATAAAGTAGAACTGTGTCATCAGCATATAATGTGTGATATCCCGTCAGCCCACATGTATTTAGATTATTTGTATATAACAGGAACAAAGTTGGGCCAAGTATTGAGCCTTGGGGAACTCCTGTTTCCGTAGGTGCATGGTCGCTCAGGACATTGTTGATTAAAGTTATCTGCGATCTTTCCTCCAAGTAACTCTTAAACAACTGCTTAGGACTCCCCTGAATACCATACGATTCAAGTTTACGAAGCAAGAGATCATGATCAACTGTATCAAATGCTTTTTTCAAATCCACAAAAATTGCGATGACATAATCACCTCTGTCAAGTCCTAGATTGATGAAACGTGTGACAGAGGGGCAGGGCATCCAAAGTACTCTTGTTCTTTTGAAAACCAAACTGATGTTGGCTTATGATAGAGTTTTCAACTAAGAATGATGTTAATCGATTGTTTAGTATTTTTTCAAATATCTTACTAAATCCCGTCAGCAGCGCAATCGGGCGATAGTTATTCGGGTCAAGATGATCACCACCCTTAAATATAGGAACTATTTTTGCAAGTTTTTCTTCTTCCGGAAAAGTCCCATTCCTAATATGCACGTTTATGAAATTTGCCATAATCTGGGCTATGTCCTCCTTAATTATACTAATCTCATTCATCGTGATGCTATCAATGCCTGGCGCCGTATTCTTTTTCAATTCATTGATTACATTTAAGACTTCCCTTTTGTTTGTTTGATGAATGTGAAAGATGGAATTTATTGCGATATTTGTATTATTTACATTGCCTGCTGAACTGGCAACGATTTCTTTAGTGATTCTTCCACCAATTGTTGAAAAAAAATTATTCAATGAGTTCGCCGCGTCACGTGGACACGATGTGTTAGAGGGCCCATCAGGATTCAGTTGAAAGTTTTGTGATATACCCTGGGTTGAAGAGTTATCCTTTACCTCATTTATTATTTTCCATATTTCGCGGGAGTTGTCAGCCGCTGTTTCCATTCTTCTTGAGAAATATAAGAATTTAGCCTCTTTCACCAGTCGTTTCGATTCTTTTTTCGCTTGCATATACAGAAACTTGAAAGCCTGGTTTCCACTGTTCTTCCTGTAGTCCATGTATGCCTTCCTTTTTTTAATACTTGCATCAATTACTTTCTTCGTTATCCAAGTCCGTTGTCGACACCTGATTTTTTTCTCAATTGTAGAACTTTGCTTAGCAGATATGATGATATTTTTGAGTTCAATAATACTATTTGGTTTCCGCTTTTCCAGTAACTCTCGTATGTTTGATTTAAAGAGCTCCTTGTCTAGAAATCTGAACGTTTTGTAGGTCGGCTTCTGTTTGTTCAGGGTTTGGTCTTGAATAGCAATTTTTATCACACGATGATCCAGTTCCGGCCAGTCCTCAAATATGTATGTCATGCTTTCAGCGACTTTTAAATCATTGGTTACTATATGATCCAGACAGGTATTTGACACTGGGCGAGTAATTTGGTTGTTGTTTATGATTACCGTTCCATTCGTTTCTAGCGTATCCTTATAAATCCGTGTTTCTGGTGATTCCTTTCGTACAATAACTCCATTGTATATGATTTTCGCAATGCTGACTACGAAAGCATTAATAATTACATTTCTAGTATTGACTGGACTGGTAGGCTTTCAGCGTTAGATATAGATGATGCAGTAAATTTATTTTACCAAATATTCTTGACGCCGTTGAAAGCCATGTACCTAAAATTAAGAAAAAGGACAAATTATCTGAGCCTTGGCTGAATAGTAATCTTCGTAAGTTAAGAAACAGAAGGAATAAATTGTATAAAGTTATGAATAATAGGTCTAAAGTGAGCGATGATACTAAAAGAGAATATGATGAGTTGGCAAAAGAATTCAAATTAAAGTCGTCCGAGGCATATGAAACTTATGTTAATGTAATTGGCGAGAACATAATTGCCAACCCTAAAAAATTCTTCAACTTTGTGAATATAAAGCGCAAAGCTCACGGCTATCCCAAGGAAATGACTTATAAAGACTGCTGTTCCTCTCTCCCTGAAGAAATTTGTAAGTATTTTGCAGATCACTTTCAATCTGTGTATTGTTTGCCAAACACTCCAGCTCATCTACATGACCTAGAACCAAATTTTAAAACATTGCTTCAAGAAGTTTCAGTTTCAGAAGAAGAAATATTTAAAGCAATTGAAACACTTGACTTGAACCATGGTCCTGGCACTGATTTATTTCCACCATCCTTTCTGTTTCAATGTAAAGATCATTTGGCTTCACCTCTCCATATACTTTTTAATAAATCCCTATTGAGTGGCGTGTTTCCAGCATACTGGAAATCTTCTCATTTGACCCCTATATATAAAAACAAAAGTAAGCGGGCAGTTGAAAATTACAGAGAAATCGCCATATTATCAGCAACCCCAAAATTATTTGAAAAAATAGTGTGTTCTAAAATATCCCCCATTATTGAGCAATGTCTCAATGACCAACAACATGGGTTCAGAATAAATCGATCCACAATCACAAACCTCACAATTATGGTATCTAATATCCTCTGTGCAATGGAAAACGGACACCAAGTCGACGCAATTTACACTGACTTTAGTAAAGCGTTTGACCGTGTCAATCATACGATTTTATCACTTAAACTACGTAAATTTGGAATCACCGGCCCCCTGCTTGATTGGCTAGATTCCCATCTATCAAATCGAACTCAAATCGTTAAATTTCAGGGATATTTATCCAACGAAATTCAAGTCTATTCCGGTGTACCTCAAGGCAGTCATCTAGGTCCGCTTCTTTTTAACATATTTATATCGGACCTGTCTGAAGTGTTATCTGACATACCACATTTATTTTATGCGGATGATCTAAAATTATACCACGTTATAGCATCCCAAAAGGATTCACTGTTCTTACAAGATAGAATAAATTCCCTCCTGGAGTGGTCTAATAATAACTGCCTATATCTGAACCTTGAGAAATGCCAGGTAATTAGTTTTTCTCGGAAAAATATAATTTTGGTCAATGATTATCACCTCAACAATATAAAGCTTTCCAGAGTTGAGAGTATAGTAGATCTTGGTGTCCTCTTAGATAAGAAACTCCGCTTTAATTTACATTACGATGAAGTTCAGAGCAGGGCTAATAAAGTTCTAGCCTTCATCAAACGGCGTGCTAAAGAATTTAAAAATCTGTGGGTGACAAAAACTTTATACACATCACTAGTAAGCCCCATTCTCGAATACGCTAGTGTCGTTTGGAATCCGATTTTCGGTATTCATACAGCGAGATTGGAGTCCGTTCAAAAACAGTTCTTGCTATTTGCTTTGAGATCCCTGTACGACCCACAAAATTTTCATAATATGCCTTCATATGAAAATCGGCTATCTATTCTTAATATGAATTCACTTGCCTCCCGTAGGACTATGATAAGCTCTTGCTTTGCATTTGACGTCCTCAGGGGTACTATTAAAGTTCAGTACCTCACCGACAGGATAATCTTGAACGAACAAGCAAGATTTACACGACATTCTCGTTTACTGGTGGAAACCAAACATTCCACGATCTATGGTGAGAACGAGCCAATAAATAGATGTTGCAAAATTTTGAACAGTGAAGGTCACCTTTATTCTCAAACCATCTCAAGATCCCAATTTAAAACAGCCGTTTCCAAGTTAATTTCGTCCTAATTCCTACTCGTCCCTATCCTTTTTCGTAACGTTAAAGCAATAAAAAATGTGATGTTATGATAGTTAAATATTTTTAAGAAACTATTAAGACATACTATATGTTATATTTTATTCATAAGGAAATGTATTTGTATTTATTTTTGTGTGAACACCTTGTTAGGTTTGATAAATAAATAAATGAAAAATTGATTATATGTCATTTCATTATTAAATTTCTACTGTAGATGTTTTGCCAGTAGTAACGCTGTTTTTCCAAACTCTCCGTATGAATGATTTGTGCGACAAAACTCCATCCTGGTTTGCGTAGAAAATAATTTCCGAGACGTTCTTTTTGTTGATATTATTCATGTTCATCAGGAACTTGTTGTTGTAACACCGGGTCCTACGTACATCTTTGATTAAAGGTGCAACTATTATACTTCCAGATATCTGAAACCTTGCTATAACCCCTTCTATAAAAGCAAGTCCAGAGTACTTTGACTTCTCCTCGCTGTAACTTGATGTGTGAATGACTATGTCAGAAATTATGAGCTCATCCACTTTGATCACTATCAGGTCTGGTTTGCAGTTGGAGCCTTCAGTTTTCCATATTGTGGGCTACATTTGAACGACCCATCTATTGCTAATAGCGATTTTTCTAACGTGAGGCAAAATTTGGTTGTGCCGAGTTATCAGAGTAATATGTATTACTGGACAATCCTGCAAGATATTGCTGACAGATTTTGCTTCGTTGCATCTGTCTGTGCATATCCTATGTTAGTTCGAAGTAGTGAGGATATATGAACATGTTAGCAGCTGCATAGGTTGTTTCCTTGAACGTACTCTGATGCAGTCGAATATGGTAGCAGTCTGTGGATCCTTGCATTGCAAGCCTGGTGATTCATGATATGGTATAGCTTAGGGCCTGAGAACGAGCTCTCAAGTGTATCAACTGTGCTCTTGGTGTTGAATCGCTAGATGGTTCAGTTTGTAGTCTGTGTAGGGGTTAGAGTGCTTGCTGCATAAGGTAAAGGTTCCTGGTTTAGGTCCCGTTGGTGACAACAAGATTTCTTTAGAATGGTACTTTGGACCAATTATAAGTCCTTTAAGTTATGATAAGCACTCGTTTAAATTCAGAAACTATCGCAGCTGGGTGGACTGATACATGACTGAAGCAAGACTATGACTATATCAACTTTTGGAGTGCTAATACATTCGATCAAGGCGGTTAGATACTCTAACTATTTTTCAACGAAGGCCCAAAAGGGGCTATAGTGCTAAAATCAAACAACCAATTTGGAAGTGTTTAGTCAAATTCATGTCTAAGTTAATAAGTCAGTTTAAAGGATTAACGAGTGTTTGGAGTCTTTTTGCCTTATTTTGCATCATTCGTGGGATGGTAGGATTAAATTGAATTATTCCAAATCCTCCATATTTTACTGGTGCACGTGTAACCATATTGTTTCTATGAAGTGGTAAATGAAACCGCTTTTTCAAAAGTCTTTTGATCTTGCGATCAATTTCTAAAAAAATCACGTCTAGTAGAGTTGACGGAGGTCACTTCAAGAAAAATTTGCGTAATTGTATGGTTCCTAAGTACTAGTAATCGCTAAGTTTTTAGAGGAGCTCTTTGGGTGTGCTTAAGTCAAACATTCAATTTTTGGACGACATGCTTTGCTATTCCACTGTGATTGTATTTAAATCCAAGATATTTAAAGGCACCGATAAGGTTACGTTGATTGATAGGAGTATCTCCTATTTAGAAGACCATAGTGTGTGCATACGATATCGCTTAGTACCCTTCATAGAAAAAGTGATAAAATGGATATTCGACCTACCATAAGACTTTTATGACTTGTTACGTAAATAATCAGTGTAGGACAGCAAAAATATGTAATTGGTGCTGTGGTTACCTGAAGCTTGTTGCCAAGCGTTCTTCATTGAAATCTGTTATTGATAAAAATATTCCATTGAACCACATAGTCGAAGAATATTTTTGAAGCATGGAAGCCAGCAATGATTTTAATCTACAAACAACTATCGGAATATCAATTTTATGTGAAAAAACTTAAACAAAGCGATAATTCACCAATCTAGAGAAAGAGAGAGACCTGTACTGAATATAACATACTTTTTAATCCAAAATTCCAAAGAAAATATTTAACTCCACAACTACCTTCCCATTTCCCCGGAATAAATCGAAAATTCATAATCAATAAAGTACCTCAATTTCTTAGGGTTATCGTTGCTTTTGCAACTGTATCTTAAATTTAGTACACATGGCTCCATTTCACTTTATCCTTTGAACGAGAAAGCAAATTCACTTTGGATTATTCTGTTTGGTAGCGTGTGCAAGTTATATACCCTTAGTCGGGACTACTCCATAATATTGGAAATCTTAAACAATACATGTTTGTATATACAAACAAACCGGAGAAAAGGATTAGTTTCCTTGTGCCCTGATTTAAAGACACACAAAATTTCAATATCAACAAAGGATAATCAACATAACACTGAGAAACGTTCCTTATTTTACAATCCACTATCCAAAATCGCCACCATGTCAGCGCATGTAAGCCAAGAATAGATTAACCCCTATTCGATGGTCGGGATGATTAAGTAGAGAATATAATAGACCAGCCAAAGAATGGCACTGATGATGAATGTCCATGATGGATCACTTCTTATTTCGCATTCAATATGGTCTATTTGATACCACACTACATTTCTATTCATCGAAATTTCTTTGATAAAATGTAAGGGACATTGATTGCTGAAACGCCAAAAAACACATTTGCTATCAAAGTTTTCTCCTAATCGATGTATCGTTTTCGGTGGAATGTGCTGAGGATATTTTGATTTATTCACCGACAAACCAATCGACGTGGGTTTGAATGGAGATGAGGAGTTTCTCGTGCTGTTGCCAAGGCGAACTATTTTTCAATAATACACTTCAAAGAATTGATATTCCTCATCAATTTCCGTCAATCGCATCCTATTCATTGTAAAGTCTAGACACGAGATTTCCTAAATTCATTATACGAGTATTGAGATTCTTTGAAAGACAACTGTGTAAGGAAACTTTTCTTGGGAAATGGAGCAAAACTTGTTTCCAGTATGCATGTGGTCATATTGCCAAGTCATGATGAAAACGATGATTAATAGGAATATGTAAGAACGTAAACTTAGGACCCATCATAAAAAACGCAATAACTTTGCAACATATGTTGCGCGAAAATTTTATACGATGATTATCAAGTTTAAAGCTAGACTTGGAGTTTTCTAAGAGAATTTTTCTCTGTATACTCTTTCCTTTAAACAAAATTGTTGGCATATGTAGATAAAATTTTTATGTATGCATACTCTAGACAAAATATCAAAAAGTGAACTCCATAGGTAGGAACTAGCTCCCACCAGAAGTGTTGTATTCAGTATAGTAAATGTAAACCAACTTAGAGCAAATATGTATTTCTTTTTATGTAAATCGGCCACCATTTGTGCATGATAATTTACAATTACTTTGAAATTGTAATTTAGATCCCAGCATAACAAATGCGTAATGTTGTTTTAGTAAATATGGGAAGTGCAATGATTTCCTGTAGGACAAATTTCATCGAATTCAAAGTTATCATAAGAATTTTCTTAAATTAATGTTAGCTCGAGTGATTTTCGAGCTCTCGTATAGTTGTAGCCTTTATACTCATAAAGTTCTGTGATACTTTTGCAGTATATTTTTCAATCATACATGGAGAAGGGATAGATAAAAATCTATACATGTTGTAGAACTTTGCGAAAATGTCTGTTTATGATTTTGATACCAAATCACTAAATAAATTCACACGGCTCTTGGTGAATGGGATTTGAATATTATCTAAATTGATAAGTTGGGTACACAGAAGTTAACTCCTTTCAGAAGAAGATTGTACTTAAACCATGAAAGGACGACACTTCTTATGCACATAATAAATGAAGTTCAGTTTGGCCTAAAGAAAGATCACTTTTTATAATTTTAAGCGGCTACCATATTATTGTAGTATTGGCTAAACGTGGATTTGAAAATATTCTACTATTTATTTCGTTCAAAAATATTTGTGGTGTTCTTATTGAATTTGTAATGCCTGGTTGTCTTTGCAGCTCTAGCGCTTCTCATAGACTTTGGCTTCCAGCAGACAATGCCTCCAGTTGTTTTGGTTCATCGATGGCATTCTCAAATTTGTGAAACAAAGTCACAAGGCGCTATTCGTTAATAAAACTGGAGAAGTATTTCCTTGGCTTTTTCACCGGCATGGGTCCCTTATTTTTTCCAAGGAATAAAATTCTTGGCACAAATTGTCGTCCATATATATCACCTGTCCATTAAGTCGAAGTTTTTAACGTAGGTACCTGCCAAGAATAGGCCTAACCTCATTATCTGAACTAAAAGATGAGGTGCCTCCTGAACTAAAAGATAAGGTGCCAATTAATCCCAGTTAGAATACCCACCATACTCTGGTATTATGAATCTTTTGCAGCTTTATTAATGTGCAAACTTTCGGCTCCTCAATTACTTTATACAACTCGTGGTTGTATCTTATTCGGTCCTCTTTCTTTTAAGTTACCATCATTTGCATTGGAGTTCGCATTTCAAAGGCACTTAACATCTTTGAGGAAGCAAGCAAGCAGGTCTTATCAAAAATTTTTAATTCTTGAAGCTTTGTTCTCTTATATATTCGACTGACATTCACGACACAAGCTTAATGTTTTGCCGTATTTTGATTTTTTACCCGACTGCCAAAGGAAAGATGGTTATTAATTTAACCTGTATATATTTTGTTGTTGCTTTATTAGCGGTTTTTTTTTAAATTTTTACAATACCCTATTGATATCTGTTCCTGTCTGTTCATCCGTCAGTGCATAGTGGCTGGTTTTCTCAAGAACTGGAGAAAGCACGGTCATCATATCTAGTGAACAGCTCAGAAATATGTGGTTAATAAAAGTTTCATAGTCGAAAAATATTTCAAAGGATTTTAAGGGGGTCTCCCTATTTAAAAATGGGGCCCGTTAACATTTTTTTCACTGAATATAATTAAATTGGATATCAAATGAAATGCCTTAATGAGATCTTTGAAAACCCGTTTAAACAAATATAATATCAATAACGGGAAAGGTAGGTCAAGTAGAAAAATACCAAAAAATAGTGTCCCCTTTCTCGCAATTTGACACCTGTGGATGGAAATATCTGAAAAAAATTACAAAAAGTAGCTCTTTATGAGTCCGAAATCGACTCAACGATGTTAGTAATAGTATGATTTATCAATTTCACATTTTTTAAAGTAAAAGCATAAGGATACCCTTGAACTTAATGAAATATGTTCGTAGCTGTTAATAAGACTCATTAAGTTTGAAAATTTTAGAAGGATCGAATAGTATCTAACAAAGTTAAAGTTATTTGAATTTTCTGGTATCACCAGGATAACCGTACATGGTTATGGGAAACATATGCGCTTTCAATCAACTCAGATACTACAGGCTTGTTAGGGCTTGCATCAAAGTATCAGGAAGGATATTTATCATGGGTTTCTTTGAAAATTTATTCAACAAGTGATATCAGCAATCGGAAAATAAATTGGTGACCGATATAAATGAGAATATTCAGTAAATTTATGTAATTTTTCCTTACTTTCAATACTTGAAGTACATAGAGGCAATCGACTCTTAATGAAAGTGTGCATTTATAGGTGAAAGATTTATAATAGTAGGTTTTTATGAGTGCAACAATATCATATATCTTAGAATTTGAAGATAACTCGGTTAATAATAGCAGGATATATAACCATAATATTTTTCACGGTAATTTATGCCATTTATGCACAGAGTGTGGGACTCCCATGCTTGCAAGAATGCGACTGGACTACCCACTCAACACCTTATCTGTCAACCTCAGAACCCAGCCTGGAACCGTTTGACACATTATTTTGGACCAGGCCTCGTTTTGTTACGCCGTGAGACGCCTTCAAGCTGGGTGGTCCCTTTCCTAACGGGAGGGGGAGGGGAAGAGAAAGTGCTAGAAAAGTGATCCTCCACCCCCAACGCCCCCGGCTGCTGTGAGTCGCTTTTATTTTTTAGGACTGCCCGAGCATAGTGTTTCACCTGGTTCCATTTGTCAACCGATTCGAGCATCACCGCAACTATATTATCCGGGATGATTTCTCCTGTCTCCCTGTAGGGTTCCTTTCGCTGCCTGACCCATTTTGTGCACGCAAAGAATTTGTTGCAGGCATTGTCTTCCTCCCCTGGGGGACAGGTAAGACTGTAAACACCCATGCCCGCTCAAAAGTTGGGTCAGATAGAAGTCAGTCTCACCATGCCTTCGATTTAACCACGGTCTAACATCCGGGATGAGGCGCGCAGTCCAGCTTCCCTTCGTGCAATTCACCCAAGACTGCTGCCAATTGTTGAGCGAGTGCTGTTTCTTCTCACGGACAACCATCTCCCTCGCATCCTCGTTTCGGCGCAGGTAAATAGCGCGGCAATCTCTAGCAAAGAGGGCGACAAGTATCACGCCTGCAATAGCTCTCACCGCTAAATCAGAGACTGTCGGATACGAAAATGGAATCCTCAGTGCTCCTCTTCTCTGTACCTGAGCCAAACGTTTTCGGTATACCTCCTGGCTGAGAGCGTCGCCCCATACTTCTGCTCCATACAGTAGCACTGACCCTACAGCACTCATCAAGAGGCATCTTCTTGATTGCCGCGTCCCCCTACGTTGGCTATAAGTCGACTCAGAGCCGATATTCCCGAAGCAGCTTTCTCGGCCGTTGCCCTGATTTGCTCAGAGAAACTCATCTTCGAGTCGATCAGTAGCTCCAGATACTTAACCACTGGCTTCGATTTGATTCACAAGTCTCCAATACTGATCATCCTTATTCTAGGGATTCCCTTTTTCGTCATATGGGTACCCTTAAATTCACTTAAATTTAACATTTCGGTTGTACAATAAAAGGTTCTTACATCCTGCTAGTTTCAACAAAAGTAAATCGTATTTCTGAAGATTATAGCCATTTGAAATTAATACTTATTCTTTTTTTTCGCAGTGCTACACCCCCTTTCAGGCCTACACTTCCTACGATAACTTTTTGGGTATCCATTCTTCTTGCCAACAAATTGTAGCTACCGCAGTTTTACTAAAATTGAGACGTCCAGCTTGTCAAAAATTTTATACAGCTCATAGTTGTATCGAATTTGCCGTTGAATCCGGGCTAGCTTCGCTCCGATTATTCCCTTCAGAATCCGTCTTAAGAAGGAGTTTAATATGTTTGCGGATGCTTGAGTTAGGGTCCATATTTTACATCCATAGCAGAACACAGGTCTTGTCACAAATTTGTCTACTTTAAGCTTTGTTTTCCTGTGTATGCAGCTGGTCTACAAGATCGTCAAAACTGAATAAAATATTTTAATTGCGAGCTGTATTCTTTGTCTGTTTCATTACCGGTTCTCGTTATTTTGGGGCCTAGATATGCTAATTTGCCCACAAGTGTGACATTTTGAGTATTTCAGGTATTTTTCCAGGAATGTGTCATAAGCTTTGTTTTATTCTCATAAATTTGTAGCCCCACTTGTTATGCTTCACTGTCAAGTTTTAGGAAAAGTTCTTTAGCGGTTATTAACGACTGTAGCGTAATATTTATGTCGTCCACCTAGGCTAACACTTTGCTTGCTTGTTTACTAACGCATATCTTGTATCGAAAGTTAGCTTTTCAATGACATGTTCCAGAGCCAAATTGAATTCCAATGGGGCTAGCCTATCTTCCTGCTTTAGTCCGATATTTGTGTCAAAGGCGTCGGTTACTTGGTTTTTGATGACTTTTGACGTTGTCGAGGTCATTGTTATGTTGGTAAGACGAACTAATTTGTCTGGGATACCACAGCAAAGCATTATTTGGTACAGTATGTTATGATCAATATTGTTGCATGCTTGCTTAAAGTCAACGAAAATTTAGTGTACGTGTATGTTGAGCTCCCAGCACGTCTCAAGTACCTACTTGACTGTGAACAATTGGTCTATTGTCAGTCTCCCTGCTCTGAAATCAGCTTGATACTCCTCAATAATACTGTTGGCGTATGATCCAATCTTCTTTTCTAAGATATTTGAAAATACAAAATATGTACAAGGCAGTGATATGCCTGTATAGTTTTCGCACTGTAGCTTGTCACACTTTTTGTGGATAGAGAATATAATTGATTGACTCCACTCTTTTGGAAAATGTACTGTATGACTTTATGAATAAACTTTGCTAACATAATTGATGAAATCTACTGTAATCTCATCGATACCTGGCACTTTATTATTCTTTTAGTTTTTGATGATGGGACAAACTTCATCCAGAGTGGAGCCAATGGAAGCTCTACGGGAATCTCTATAAGCTCCGAAAATCTGGAGCTATGTGGAGAATCGAAGAGGTTCTTGAAATGTCATCATGGTAGAGTGTGATCTTGGGCTGATAGCCACGTTGCAGGCTTTTTACTAATTTTATGCTTGTCTTGTGTTGCTGCTTGCTGGATCTACATCAATACTACAACTCTCCATTTCAATTATCTCATTCGCTACTCTTCTGAGATTTTCATAATGTACGTCGTGGTTTTCCTAACTAAAAATTCTTTGTACGCCTGATTTTTTTTATCTAACACATTCTGGCATTCATCATCAAACCAATCATTTCTTTTGCACCAGACTAGATGTCCGATCGTCTGTTCTCCCACGGTTTTAATTGTCAATTTCACTTCCACCTGAAGCTCGTTCCTTGTTTTCAGCGAATCATCAGATAAAATATGAGCTAGCTGGTTGTCGAGGGTCTCCGTGAAATTTTTGGCTATAGACGCTGTTTGGACCCTTTCAATATCAAATTTCTGTAGAAGTCTGGTCTCCACTGCATGAACCCTTGACATATAAAATTGAGCATTAGTTTGATCAAGTAATGATCAGAATTACAATTGGTTCCTTGGTATGTACGGATGTCAGGTATGCTTGAAACCCAACGTTGTTAAATCAGAATATTGTCAATCTGGTTTCGTATGTTGCCACTCGGTGATGCCTTGGTGATTTTTGTATGCGCCAATGTGGGAAGTAAGTCGAACGTATGACTAGGTTTCTGGTACTTGCAAAGCCAATCAGGCGTTGGCCGTTGTCGGTTGTTTCGTCGTGGTGGCTTTATCCTCTAGTCCTTCCCCAATGAGATAGCTCATTGCGAACCCTAGCACTGAAGTCACCCAAAATTATTTTTGTATCGTTTGTAAGCAATGAGCTGGCTAGTCTTCGTCCTTTTCTCCAGTCGGGGCGTGTATATTTATTAGTCAAATTTTCAAGAATTTTGCATTGCACACAACTTTTCACTGATTGCCTTAAAATCAAAAACATGCGATTTTCACTCCCTATCCTCAAGGAACGAGCTTTGAATCCTCGCTTTCCAGTAGGCTTCCACTTTTGAATATTGTGTGTAATCTCATATGGATTTCTAGTATGTTTATTTTATATTGACTAGCCTTTTGTAAAAGGTGTTTAACAACGCAAGGGTGGTTCAGTAATCTGACATTCCTGGATCCAATGCCATGGTCCTTTTTTCGGTTGCGGGGTCGTTACGGTAGAATCAATCTATTCCAAGGCTCTATTGCAGGTTTTTAACCAATGCAAGGTTTTCTACGGACGAGGAGTTAGCCCTTTGTCCAACCTCCTTTCCTGTGGCATGGTTGTTACATTCGTGGAAGACTGACCTCCACCCTCTTACGCCAGCCTTCTACAAAAAGGAAAATTTACCAGTTATCAGGCTTGTATACTATTAGGTCTCACTCAGAGAACATGGAAATCAAAGTATGGTAATGGACCTTTGCCGTTAAAACTAATAAAAAATTTCTGCCTTTTAGCGATTTTGCGTCGTAACTGATCGGCACATATTGCGAATTTCGATTGTAGAGGACAATATGTTGGACTAAAAAATACCAGCAGGGAATTGTAATCCTTGCAAGAGCTATGTAGATATTAATGATTAGATATGGTACCTTGACGTAAAAAAATTTAATTTCTATGTACTTTCGTATGAAATATGTCAGTTATTTTGCGACTCCTGCAGGGTTTGATGGAGTGTACTGAATTTTTTGATCGTGGATGGTAAAAACCATTAGAACCCTTAACTAACTCACTAAACGGTGCATTTTATTCAATCGTTTGGATAAAAAACAACCGATAAATTAATTCATAATTCAGCATAAGCCTTTCAATTCAATATCACTGAGAACAATATCATAGGAGCAAATTTTATGATTGCTTTTCTCTTCTTTTTCGTGTATTTCCCCTCCCTGTGCGCCCCTCGAAGCAAACTTTGCCAAACAAAGACTTGTTTTGAAAAGTTCTCATCAAGACCTTTCATTTGATAGGTACTCATATCGGTCACTCCCCTATATGGAGAGATCCACCTTAAATACCTTATAAAATTTTTTTTGTATTCGAACTTTGAAGAGAACACCACTTTACACCTATATACAAAATTTGATGTTTCTAGCTTAAGTAGTTTCCGAGAAAAACTGCTGTGACACACGGACGGACGGACGGACAGACAGGACGCGATTTTAGAAGGGTTTTGTAAAATTATTTTACACAACCCTAAAAACTGCATTGTGATTGAAAAAAAAGGCCACTAAGGTAGTTGTACCACAAAAAAACTTAAAAAAGAAAAGCGAATTGAAAGTGCCCTAAAAAGAATGCCATAAATTTTATGGAAGTGATGCTAAGTCAAATTCTCCGTTTTAAAATAAAAACTTCCAACGTGTGCACGTGTGAAACATGGAAAAACTGATACGGCACCGCTTTCCTTTTTTTCATTGTCATTTTTAATCATTTTAATGCGTCAATATACAAGTTCACTTACGTTTTCGATTTGGTGTTGATCGAGTATAAAATTTTACGTATTATTGAAATTTATACATTTTTTTGTTTTAATACAAAATCAGAGAAATCGATTTTTTAAAGCATGCAAAATTTTCTGGAAACGGTTTACAGTAAGGAACAGTCACTGCACCTCTGCTCTTCTCCACATTCATTCGCAAGCTATTGAATGATATAGTGTTAAACGTGTCGCCAACGCGATCATTAGTAACGTACTCGTATGCTGATATTATAATTTATACGGCAGACTGAATAGCTACAGTAGTTCAGAGTAATCTACAAAGTATGTTCAATAGTGTGCGGTTTTCTACCAAATATTGGCGGATGTAAGTCAATACCCAGACGTGCGTCAAACAACGCTACAGTTGGCCAGTTAAGACCTGAAATGTAATTGGAAGGGTTTCCACATTATGGCTGGAGAGGGTAGTTCAGAATGGGTTGTTATCCTCCACGGCAAGGGTGCTCTGATGGGGAGGTATTCGGTCCCAATAGTCTGCCGAAAATTCGGGCATGAGCGCCACCCGCTTTGCCTATTCGGGCCCTCGTCATATCCCAATATCTTCTTGTTTCCTTGATATCACTCCCGACGTTCCCACGTTTGCGGGCTGATATACACTAACTCTGCGTCAAATGGGCTTTCCTGCAAATATCTTTTCATGAGTAAGCGTGATTGGGAAACAAGTATGACTAAATAAGTATTTTCTAGCCCCCTTCCTCCTCTGTAAATCGTGATATTTGGAAACATCAGAAGTAAGGCTCGATCGAGTTTCGATCACAAATTTCGATCTGTCAACAGTGACGCACTCAAAATTGCTTATATTCATTTGTTTCGGTTCTACGCGATTCAATTTTTGTGAATTCATATAGCGCGGAGTGACTCAGTAGTGACGGGAGTCGTATTCAATAACGCGAGGCCTTCGAATAGAATAAGATATATCACTGAAGGTGAGCCGTTTAACTCCAGAAAATTCATGTAATTTGGTGCTGCGATAGTTCACTATCGGATTAATACTATCACCTACCCGTATACCTTTTGTAGTTTTTGTAATCCATTCAATATCTTCAGAATTATCGATTGCTTGGAAGCGGTACTCTATGTATTATCGTAGGTGGACAACAAGGTAGGTCAGCTGCTGAATGTGAATGCGCTCCTTGCAATGTTACACTTTATATCAGATGTTTAAATGGTTGGGTGATAAAGTGTATATAGAACGATTCCAACGTGTACTACCAAGTTTCTCCGCTATGGTTTCACGGTGACTTTCTCCTTCCCGAGTTCAAGTAATGTGTTTGTTCGTTGCTAGTCTCTAATGCATGATGAGGATTCTTCGCGCTCCAGTATTGAGGCTGTTGTTGTCAAGGTCTGGAACTCTAGATGACGTTTCTCTGCTCCAACGACAGGTTGTTCTAGTTATAAAAGTGAGCATAATAATTCACATAAATTTCTATATGTAGATTTGAAGGACAAACGATTTTTCCCTTGCTAACGTGATTTAATACAGCAGTATGTATGATTCATATTTACTACATGAAACAGCAACCTCAGATCGGGAAAATTTTTAGATCTTTGTAAAATTTTTTTGCAAAGACCTACTAGTTTCGCGATCTGTCTGTCCTTATGTCACAGCAAGTTTCCTCAGAAACTATAGAAGCAAGATAGCTCAAATTTTGCCAAAAGGTCACATGTGGTGGTCTCTAAAAAATTCACATTTTAGAAATTTTTCAAGGGGTCCCCTCTTATAACGAAGTAGCACTCAAAAACTTTTTTTTTTTAAACTGAAGGCAGTCGTGGGATATCAAATGAAAGATCTTGATTAGAACTTTCAGGTTCTGAATTGAAAAAGTCATTTTATGCACCAGGGGATCCAGGGGGAGTCAAA
The DNA here is from genome assembly GCA_963969285.1 of Odontomyia ornata. Taxonomy (NCBI): domain Eukaryota; kingdom Metazoa; phylum Arthropoda; class Insecta; order Diptera; family Stratiomyidae; genus Odontomyia; species Odontomyia ornata. The sequence continues at coordinate 330,199,814 of OZ017738.1, read as the reverse complement.
GTGCACAAAAAATTTTTTAGTCCCTCTTCCTCGCAATTGGACACATTTTAAACTGGTTTTGATATATAGATAGAAGATCCCTTACACCCAGAGTGCTAGCATAATGGAAAGATTAACATTTTTCGAATATCAATGTTTTCGTCCATGTACTGTCTTTACAAAAAGTTTGAGATTTTCCATTTTTAGGGTATCGTACTAAAATACAAAACCCTATTGCAATCACGACCTGTGTCCGTCTGTCCGTCCGTCCGTCCGTCTGTATGTCACAGCACTTTTTCTCCGAAACTATAGAGGCTACAGCCATGAAACTTTGTGGTAAGGTCAGAAGTGGTGACCTCTTGAAAGTTCAATGGTGGAAAAAAAATTCAAAGGGATTTAAGGGGGGTCTCCCCATATAAGGGAAGTGACCCCCCAAAAAAAAATTTTCACCATTGGTAGTCGAGTAGGGTGTCCTTTGAAAGGTCTTAACGAGATCTTTTCAAAACAAGTCTTAAAATTGCCTTATGAGTACCGAGGGGGGCAGGGGAAGGGGAAACGTACGAACTTTTCGCGTACCGCCCCTCGCGATTGGACACCTTCCATCCGAAAAATCTGAAAAAATCATGGATGTAGGCCTTAATGAGTACAACAACAACAAATACATGAGAAGTCGAAATTCACTCAACTTTGTTAGTAATAGTATGATTTATCGATTTTATGTTTTCTTGAATAAAATCCAAACGGTACCCTTAAATTCAATAAAATGATGACTTTTTATAAGATAAATCTTTTCTGAAAGTTTCATAAAGATCGAATAGTATTTAACGAAGTTATAGCGATTTGAATTTTCCTGCATTACTATGGAACAATATGCCCTGTATTACTATGGAAACATATGGCTATGGAGCCATATGCGCTTATTACTGACTTAGAAACTACAGCTTTGCTAGGATTTGCATGAAAATTTCAGGAATGATAGGTATCATGAAGATGAGTATATACAATTGAAACAAGTCGGAAAGGCAGGAGAGAGCTCCTAGCAAAAGGGCTTTGTTACCATTCTAAGATTCTAAAAACAGGCCATGAATCGATGATTACAGCACAGAGGAGTGGCCCCTGAAAAAAAATTTCATGAAAGGTAGCCGATATGAGTATCAACTGAAAGTTCTCTATGAGAGCTTTTCAAAACAGTTCTTAAACTGATAGTTGTTGCTTCAGTGGGGGCATAGGGGGGGGGGGGGGATGAGGAATACATGAAAAATGTGTTTCCTCCCTCGCGAATGGACACCCGTGATCTTAAAAAATCTGAAATAATTATCGAGGGAGATATTTGTGGGTATAACTATAACAAATATCTCAGAAGTCAAAATTCTTTCAACTTTGCTAATAATAGTATGATCCTCGAACATGACATGTTTCTTGATTTCATTCGTTACTGGTTACTGCATTTTGTAAGTTGAGTACAAAACCCTTCTGACATGAGCATAGGTCTGTCTACCCAACTTGTTTATGTTTGGGAAGGGATGAAATCATTACTATTGGTTAAAGTATATCTGCAACCAATACATTGTGTATACTGCACCCACTGATCGACTGATTTATTTGCGATGTCTACGTGCACATATGATGCAAAGTTGGATGCGATTCAGTTTTTGAAAGAGGCATGTCAGCGTTTCAATGGCGATGTCCGGGTTCGGGGTTCCTGAGCGACAACAATTAATATTTTGAATACAATTGGCTCATAATAAAAAACCATAGCAAAAATTTCTTTGTTAAAATTGGATATAACTTTAACTTGATTTACCAGTTTCCAGTATCAAATCAAATTATTTTTCACATTTTCATGCATTCGAACAGAAAATACAATCTTTTTCAGGTTTCAGTTATATCTGCCATGAATATTAGGATTTTCTAAATATTTTAGTGTATCTGCCACTGGTATATTACAGTTTTTTCAATTTATAGCGGTCAGAAGTAATTTTCTTTGAGTGTACATATGTTAGACTTGTCAAGAAATTTTGAACGAAAAGGTATATATCGTAAAAACCATTCAGGAACACAACTACTGTATTATTTTTTTTTTTTGAGTTTCAGTTTGTGTAGGTATTATAAGAGATATCTACTACAAAAACGCTTGCATAGTTGCAAACATTTATGCAATTAAGAAAACAATGATAATCTCCCATTTAAAGATATAACGCTTTATACTGTGGCATGTGGTTAGCCTAATAATGCTTAGTTGGCATTGCTAAAGAAGATTTATCCACTTTCCCAAAAGAGTATAAAGCATACCTCATTAAACTGAGTCGGATTCTAGAATGGCTGAATGTATTCATTTAGCTGAATAATTATCACCACAAACGTTGGGTTAATAATTTGCAAGAAGTCAGAAGTGAAGTGCTTGGAAATTGGCTCTACGAAAATTGCAATTAAAGGCTATGCAAAAATGAAACAAGTTATTTAGCAAATAATTAGCACTCTACCTCAGTCCTTCAAAACAAACAAGGAACAGTTTTGAAGACGTTTTAAGGCCTTTTGAAAATTATTGACCGGCATGATGGAGTCAGCGGCATATAAAATACTCATTATCAACGACTGCTTCGTTATATGAATAAATTGTAGATACTCTATCGAGGCTTATATCTGGCGTTTGGATCTCAAACCAGGCATCTGCTCGTATTAGGGCAACACGAATTCAGTAATGTGAATTTTGATAGATTCGCCGATCATGTTAAAATTGCAATTTTAGTCAGTTGTTGCAAGGAAGACGAAGTATAATCTAAGAGAATACTTTGTCTAGCATTCGTCGCGTACAGACGTCTTTTTAAAAGCTCCTGTCCTTAGTTTCTTAAATATTAAATAATTCTTTAAAAAGACAGTTGGGATTTAATTTTTTAAATTAAAAAAAAACATCATATTCGAGCTATTTCTCAAATATTTGAAGTTTAACTCGTAAAGAAGTTTCAAGAAGCGGAAAAAAGACATTCAAGGGGCACTCCCTTTCGATGAATATTGCCTCGAATCTCACTGCAAAGGCAACGAAGCCCGATGGCTTCAGTTGATGACAATATGGAGAAGGTCCAGAGAGAAAATGAAGAATTTAGACTAAGGAATCATTTGTAAGAGTAGTTAGTAGAGAAATTGACATTCAATAAGGAAAATGAATTAAAAATTAAAAGGAAAAGGAGAAGAAATGGAAAGTAACCGATAAGACAAATCAAAGAAATTATAGGAGGAATTTAAACAAGAAGGTCTCCTCAGCGCAGGCAGAACAAATGATAGTACAAATTATTATGTAACGATAGCTGAGCTAGATGATTTAATGAACAAACAGGGGGCAAAGGTAACAAATCCTATAATAAATCGAATGTTCAAAGTTTGAAAAAATGGGGTTAAAAAATCTACAGTTTTGTAGGTTGGTCCATCTGTAAGTGTTAATAAGAAGATGGATAAAGTTTCGCTAACAAATGTATTTGGGCAAAGACATGGCTCGACGGCTGTTGGCAGGCGAAAATAAATTAAATGGTTTTGAAATGACTATCAAACTAAGTCATTGGTTGACTACCAGAGATCATAAAATACTTTAAATTTTAGAGAAGTTCCACACCTTACGTACTCCCCCAAGAGCGAGAAAAACCAGACCTTTTTGTCGAAGGGTCTGGACTGCGCTCTATCTCCTTCAGGTGCTCAAAGAAGCTACACCAAAAATAGTATTTATTGCAGTTCAAAATTTTACAACGGCTGTCAAGAATGAAAACTTGACGTTTTATCTTGTCCAAATTTCTAGCAAAAGTAGTCCAAGTGCCCTTCAACAAATGAGGTACTTTCTCTTTCGAGTGGTGAAGTGGGAACACCTCTAGGAGAGAGAAGTCAACCAGTGCTATAGGTTCCCAAGATTTGGTCATTTGGCTGCCAACTGTGCCACAAAATACAAATGTGGAAACTGTAAAGATGTCCATTCCCCAGGGGGTACAAATTGGCTCAAATGAAGCCAAAAGAAAAACTAAATTGTGTGCACTGTGATGTCTTTATCATATCGAGGATACCCCCAATACCAAGATGCTAACGTTAAATCTATTCCAAAATAAACTCAAGTACACCGCAGTGGCATATCTTCCAGCCAGTCAAGCCCGGGGTATCATTTTTATTTGCCGCTTAAAGACCAGTAGACAACAATGTTAATAATGTAAATAGTTTAAGTAGCAATAGTAAGTAGTTTAAGCAGCAATAATAGGGTAAACAGTGAAGAGGCAGGCGGCACCGGGATATTGGTTAGAAGACCCTATTCTTTCCAAAAACCGGTGAATTTTTTGAAGTGTCCATTTTCAAAATTTCATTGCCAGATGGGGATAACCTTTTCGTTATATCTGCCTATACAACTGGTCGGAACGTTCTCAAGCTCAAGAAACAGCTCAATTTCTTATTCGAATTTGTCGAATTGAATCGTGGATATCAGAGAACCAAATTGAATACAGGTACATATAAAGGTCGGAGCTCCCAACATACCCTAAGACAAACTCATATTTGGACCTCGGTATTGCTGACGCAAGATTGGGGTAACCTTTCAAAAGAAGTTTAATTGGGCTTACCAGAAGCAATGTCCTCATTTTGATGATGACAACACTTGCCTAATGATTTTTAAATACAGGAATCTAGCTTATGATGAAATAGATATCTATTTACCGAAATAAGAGAAGCTGACGTTTAAAACGATTGTGAAAGTATAGGTTTTCTAATAAGAGGTGTTTTTTTGAATACCCGGCTATTTCCGGAGATGTCACTTTTGAAGCTGTCATTTTTTGACATTTGACAAGTAAAAACTACGCCATTATTAAAAATTTAACGATACACGCTTCAGCAACGCATTGCAATTATTAAAATTCACAATGGTGAAAATTTGGCAGAAACGGTGCGTAAGACTCGAACATTTTTGGGTCGTCTTGAAACACCTTGTCGGACCGCAATATAGAAATCGGTGAACAAATTCGAGCTGTTGGGACAATTTAGTGATGTGAAGGATAAAACCCGTGCACGTCACTCAAGAACAGCCGAGAATATTGCTGCTGTAGCCGAAAGTGTTGAAGAAAACTCAGGTTTGTCCATTCCTCATCGTTCTTTGGAATAAAGCATTCCACAAACGTCATTACACCGTATTTTGCATAAAGATTTGGGTCTTAAGGCTTATAAATTTCAGTTAACTCCAGAACTCAAGCGGGTCGAAAATCAACAATGGCGTTTCTTTGCTGATTGGGTCCTTGAAATGCATGAAAATGATCCGGAATTCCATCGAAAAATCATCATGTCCACCTCGGTGGCTTCGTCAACGAATAAAATTGTCGCGTCTAGGGCTCCGAAAACCCAAGAGTTATCGTTGAAAAGCCCTTCTATCCTCAACATGTGACTGTTTGATGCGGTTTATGGTCCGATTGAGTCATTGGACCTTACTTTTTCGAAAATGAGGCCGGAGCAACAGTTACGAATGGATTGCGCTATCGAGAGATGATTAATTATTTTTTACGGCCGAAATTCAATGGTATTGATCTGGACAACGTTTACTTTCAACAAAATGGCGCTACGTGCCACACAAGCAACGAAACCACTCATCTTTTACGGGAAAAGTTTCCGGACCGCGTTATCTCTCGAAGAGGTGATCACAATTGGCCACCGAGATCTTGTGATTTAATACCTTGCGACTTCTTTCTTTTGGGCCACGTGAAAGAAAAGGTCTACGCCAACAGCCCAGCGTCAATTGAAGACCTCAAAGATGGAATTCGTGACGTTATCGAGGACATAAGGCAGCCACTTTGCGATTTGGTTATGGAAAATTTTATGAAAAAGATATGGTTCTGTAAGTGTAGTCGTGGTGATAATTTGCCTGATGTTATTTTCCACTATTAACGGCAAACCTCCTTTTTTTACATTGAAATAAACATCCGATCATTTATATTGAAAATGGGATTTGCTCATAATATCAAATAACACCTCGTATTGAAAAACCCTGTAGTTCCCAAAATTAAGCATCGAAACTATATGGAAAGATATGATACGCCAGCCATCGCAAGGCCTCAAGGATTGAAAAGCCTTCTTTTCACATTCGTCAAAAATATTTATCGGCAATATTTGGTCAGCCACTATCCTTCGTTGGCCTTGTAGAAATTACAACTGAAGAATATTCGGAACTTCGTTCATTTAAAGTTCTCAAGATCAATTTTGTTAATTGTTTGGCCACAGTAGGGTATTTTAACCAATATCGTATACCTCCTCCTCCATCCCGAGTTACCTTATCATTTTTTACAAACTCAAGATGCTCGAATGTCAGTGAGTGTCAAGAAATAAAGAATATTTCAGAAAGAAAACCGATATCAAGCATTTGCCTGAGAATAAAATCGAAGAGATTGATATACCGATGAAGTGTTTCTGTCAAGTTGACGTTGATGGGGATGAGAGGAAGCCCATCTCTTGGTATAGGGATATAAAGGAAATGACTTCGACTTATTTTGCAAATCGAATTTCGAAAATATGGATTGAATACCTGCACTATACTCAGTTACAACAGTCTGGTTCAAATTTTCAATACTAATTCAAATTTAAAACATTTTGAACGCCTTTGTGCGACGCGTCCTGAGGCGAATAATCCGAGCAAAGCTAGACGGGGATTATATGTGAGAGATTGCATAAAACTAACCTGATTGGAACACATTTTGAATTGGTTCATCCACCAAACCTTGAGAGAGGGAATGAAATATTTTCAGAGGTAGTTGAAGCAAAAGTTTCCGACTTCAAATCAAGCCTGAACGGCCAATCAATTTTTGACTTCAATGAAACATTAACATCTGATCTCATACCGAGCTTGAATCTTATTGCTTATTTTGTCAGCTATGAAGACTTGCATTTCATATTTCGAAGGATGAACAACAAGAAATCATGTGATACTGATGGCATTCCAAATGTAGTCCTCCGACATATGCCTGAGGTTGCTATTAGAAATTATTGCATATTGTTCGACAACTTATTGAACAGTTCATATTTCCCAAATGAATGGAAAAAGGCTAAGGTATTTCCGATCTTGAAGAAAGGAAAAGAATCTTCATGCCCGAAAAGCTATCGCCCAATCAGCTTGCTGCCTAACATCAGCAAGGTGTTTGAAGTGATACTCAACAGAGCAGTAAACGCCCACATTGAGAAATATGAGTTGATGTCGAATCGCCAATTTGGTTTTCGTGCCAGGCATTCGAACATACATGCAATAACGAAAGTAACCTCAGACATCTGTTGGAAACTAAACAACAGAAAATGTGTTGGAGCGTGTCTCACTGATATGGAGAAAGCCTTCGATATTGTGTGGTTAGATGGACTAGTTTTTAAACTCCTTCAGGACAAGTTCCCCAGATACCTTGTCGCCATGATGTGCAATATGTTATACGGGAAATTGTTGTAACTGATGGAAGTCTGACAACAATATTCGAGTTCAAGGTCTTAAATGGTCTACAGCAGGGAGCAGTTACTGCGCCTCTGCTCTTCTCAATATTCATTCGCAAGCTATTCAACGGCTTTGATTTTAACGTCTCGCCAACGCAAACATTGGTTGCGTTTGCTGATGATCTGATCATCTAAACGGCAGACCTAAAAGCTACAATAGTTCAGAGCAATCTCCAAAAAATGTTCAATGATGTGCAGCAGCACACTGACAATTGGTGAATGAAAATCAATGCGCAGAAGTGCGAAACAATCTTGTTTCGGACAACGCCGCAGGGAGTCAGTCAAGACCTGAAACGTAATTGGAAGGATTTCCACATCAAGGCTGGCAAGGATAGTTCAGAATGAAATCCACATAAATCCTGTGTTCGATACCTCGGTGTTCATCTCGATCAGTATCTGAACTGTACTAAATATGTATTATGCTCAGTAAGGCACAAAAAGTAGTCATGGCCCAACGAAGACTCTTTTATTCCAGATACATTGCTCAAAAGGACAAAATTATCTGTTACAAGACCCTGGTTAGACTAATTTTGACATACAGATGTCAGACCTGGTACAATGAGAGTGCTAATACTATGGAAAAATTAAGAGTTTTCGAAAGGAAATGTCTCCGTGCATGTACCGGTTTGTACAGAAAGCCTGAGATGGATTGAAAGCATTATATATCCAATGAAAGAATTTATCAAACTGCTCATGTGACAAGAGTCGATATTTTCATATTAAAACTTCTTCGAAATCATATCGCAAGATATGTAAATGTGAGTGAAACCCCTTGGATTTCACAGCCGTTCCACCCTCCGGATGGGTATATTGCGACTTGGCTCGCTACTGGTTTCGTTCCTCGAGAAGCATTCGTGTATTTGGACATGAATCAATATGTTTTTGATGCTGACGGTGTCCCAATCATAAATTGTATAAATAGGCGGGCCACCGATAAGATGATTAAAATATCCTCTGAATTTGAGTGCACGAGACCAACGATTCCAATGAAGATACTAGATTTGCTGGATTCGTTGAAACTGGCCGAGCTGAGACGGAATAATTTAGTATTGGTGGCTGAATGACAATGACTAAATCATTTGTGTTTGCTTTCAGTTTTTGTTTTTTTCGTTACTTATTTTTTTAGTTTCAGCAGATTATTGCCACATTTCGTGTTGTTTGTTTATCTTAAAAATTGGGGATGGATTTCAATATTAGGAACGGTATGTGTTATGTTTATCATAGTAGGTTTACAGAAAAGCCTTAAAGTTTGGGTTAGGAGTATTGTGATAGCATTTTCCGTGTATAAGATAAAGGTTTTGATTGAATTTGATTAGAATTAGGTTATAACATACTAGGTGTAGGATAAAAGTTCACAATTGTGTTGCAATTATAAATAATTTTTGAATAGTGTTGGTTAGATTTTTCTCCTTTTTCCAAATGAATCAGAAAATATGTAATAATTTTAGTTAATTTGAATTTGCCATTGTTTTTTTCTTATGAAATGTGTTTCATTGATAACGTATAAATTTAGAGAGCCCTTTGGACCATTAAATTTTCGTGTTTTGATAGTTTGGAATTTGCTTTATATTCTTTTAAAAATTTCAACAATTAGTATTAAATAAAGGTTGTTGCTGTATTAAAGCGGATGTGTTCAAGGATCCTCGCTTTTAGAGCAAAAAGTAAAAAGTTCGGTGATCCACACAATGGAAATTATTGCATGATTCTGGAACTGTGAGCTGAGTTCGATCCTTTCTTAGCCAGTCATGTTGAACGGTTTGGGAATCAAAGATCCAGAAATACCAGTTACTTACCGAAGACCGCTTGTGATGAGTTTATACTCTTGATGGGCCATAAAGTCTTGAAGCAAATTGGAGACGAGATAAGAAGGACGTAATTTGATATATTTTAGAAACAGCAGAACCCTGTGAAAGACTTTTCAAGTTTTTGCCCTCAGTTGGACATAAAGCTGAAGAAATGTTTGCTGCCATTACTTCGTAACTAAGAACCTTGGGTTTGAATATTGAAGACTGCCAAGGACAGTTGTATGACAATGCCGCAAATATGCCTGGCATATACAATGGTTTACATGCTAAAATTCAAAATCGCACAGAAGCTTGTCAATTCTTCATGTTACTACAAAAAATATACGTTTTTTTCAAGTTCGAAACAATGCTGGAAGATATTGATGACCGATGTCGGAGAAGGCGAAACAGTCAAAAGAGTGAACCTTACACGTTGGTCAGCTAGAGAGGATGCATGCAGCAGTTTGAGACATTCGCGGTACAAAGTTATGAAAGGAATGATTGCACAGAGAAGCCTGTCACACGAAATGAAGCACCCGAAATTCTTTCAAAATAAAAAAAATTGGAAACGGTGTTAATGGTTGTTGTGTTGAATGTTTTTTCGGAAAGAATAAACAAAGTAAATATTGAAATCCAGGCTTCTACCGTAGATTTGATTACTGTGGCCGCTCTTCATGAATCTTTTTGCAAGTTTTTCGTAGATCAACATGAAAACAAGGTATTTTGAAGAAATGTAAATGGAATTGAGTGCGTCGAAGGGGTACACAAAAGGCCAGTGAAAAAGACAACAAAAAATAAAAAAGTTCGCTGATAAAACACACGATGAAGAAATGAGTATGACCGCGAGTGTTACTTTCAGGGTTAATATATTTCTTGTCATCATTGACAGACTCGTATCCAAATTAGAAAAATGGCAGAACGCGTACGATAATTTCAATGAAAAATATTTTCATTTCTGACCTAAATAAGAGAATTGTCACCATCAAATCTTACAAAAAAGGCTCTGTCCTTAGAAGAAGTACATCCTAGTGATTTAAAGACTGAGTTAGTTTAAGAATGCATACATTTTCGAAGCCACATATGTATCTTTGCAAAGAATTTGTGTAAAACCAGCTTTCTCATCATTAGAGAGTCTGTCTTCGTTTCTGCGAACTTGGACATATCCCTTCGTATAGCCTTATGTACACCAGCGACAAATTGTTCGGGTGAGAGAAGCTTCTCTTGTTTAAAAAGAGTTAAAAATTATCTGAGATCGACCTTGAGCCAAGAAAAATTAAACACCTTAGCTCTTTTGTGCATAGGATCGGAATTAATGAGCAAAATTACTCACAACAATATCATCGATGGTTTTACCTACAAAAAATCGCGCAAAAAGGTATTGTAACGAAGTAACAACGTTTTATATCTTGAATAAGTTGATTATTTTTAATTGTTTGTTTTTCAGTGCAATAAAGATTATTTATTCACATTTACCAAACGTACATTATTGTGTAAGTAGCGCACATTACCCCGCTCATACCTGACTGAGCTTTGATTAGCTCAAAAATATACCCAAAAATTATTTTACGTATAATTTCAACGAAATTTTTGGATTGTAACAATAATGTAGGAAATGACAACTGTAGGGGCAAAGGCGGCGAAATCTGTATAGCCTATAGTTTGAAAATTTGTAAATCCGCCACTGATAAAGCGCTTTTGACTTTGACTTTAACCGTTATACTCTATAACTTCCATTTGAGGATCCATTCCATTCCAGTAACGGAAAGCCCTACCCGGAAATTATTAAATATTTAGTATATGGCATTCACACTTAGCACTGATTGGTAAATTAATTGTAAGCATTGCCATGCCTACTAAAACTTAAAATTTTATTGTGCAAATATTAACTCTGCCACGATACTCGACACAAATGATATGAATCTGGAATTTCATCTCATTTTAGTGCACCAGAAACTTTATGGAATTTTAGAATAAATTAAATATTATGCAATGCAGATGAAAATATTATCTGTGTTATGCAAACTTTCAAAGTGTCTCATTATGAACGCTCAACAAAGTTTTTGACTGTATAAGACTTGGATAATTGTAATTCCCTAATGCAACCCCACAAAAATAAGCATAAGAAAGTTTTTGAATTTGATTTCAACTTTCTTATGTCTTCTTGTTAGCTTGAAAATAAAGCACTTATTTATTTTGGTTTTGGGCAGAAAGAAATGCTGCAATTCAGCGATGATTGCAACAAATCCGCACTCTCACAAGACAAAAATTTCTTCTTTGCTTTGGTATCGTCTTCTTATCTTTGCCATAGCTTCTGTATGTCACAGATAAGGCTTTGTTAAACCATTTTCCTTTTCCCAATGCATGCTACGTTGCATGAATGACTTTACTTCCTTCGAAGGATATTTCGAAGCCTTTGCAAGCACAATTTCTCATTTCATACTAAGAAACTACAATGCTTTGAAGTTTATCTTACGATTCAAAACTAAGTGAATCTCACGAAGAATAGAACCCACCTCAGAAGCTGCCTCCCTTAAATAATAGAATTTCTCATATTATAGTTTTCAATTCAATATTTAAACGGTTCGCCACAATGTACACGTCCAATCCTTTGATCTGATATATCTTCAGTACAACTGAATGGTCGGTTTGGATACACAAAATTCCTATTTACACAAAACCCTTCACAACCCAGAGAATAAACTATTTTCGGTTAATGTCGAATGCTTAATTGAATATGAGTGTGATGTTTGTATGCGCATACGAGTATGTGAACACGCTTACGGTAAAGTTCTGATCGCAAGGATAAAACCAGCTGTCGACGGAATTTCCTATACACCCATGGCCCTTATGATGTGAGAGAAAAAATAGGTATTTTCGTCTTGTGTGAGCTGGTCTCTATTACTGTTGCACGTGCCAGCAGTAAATATTGAATTATATGTACATATACGTATTTTGTTGGCAACACATGTCCGTAAAGCATATGTTACCATCCAATGAATAGTTAAAAACATGAGATACCTGAATGGAGTGTAGGCATGTTTTATAATTAACTATTTGAGATGATGTACATTTGAAGCCTGGCTGCAAGGGGCATGTGTGTGCATAACTAATGGGTAGGTTGTATCGTAGGTATTTCGGAAGAATGTGTAATACGAAGAACTTGATTCATTCATTCATGTATTTCGCTTATTCATCGAGTGTACTTCAGAACTGCTGATTAATTTGACTATAACCGATCACGGTGTAACGCCTGAGGTGTATCTCTAAACGTGATTGCAATATGTGTAAATTTCAATTAATGCTGTAGGAGTAAATGCACCCTAAGGATTTTTAGTAGTTTTAAACTCTAACAAATTCTTTCGCCATAGCACTGGTTGGCCTGAATTAACACTTCTACAACATTTCTTAGCTAGCATACTATTCAGTTAATTCCCAAATAAAACAAGTTGAAGTATCAGGAGAGTGCTCCTGCCAGAAAGATTTTGTAAAACAATTAGTAATTCAAACAATATATTCTGCATAACAAAACTTTACTAATATACAGATTCCATAAATTGAGTTCGAAAGATTATTATGTTTTTAAATTCACCGCCATTTTGTTTCAAGTGTTTTGACCCCGTTGCTTAATTGGTCATGATAACACATCAATATAGTCCACGTGGTGTAGTGGTTAGAGCACTCACCTTGTAAGCCGAAGGTCCCTGGTTCAAGTCTTGTTGGCGACAACGAAATTTAGTCCGAGTGAGTCTTCGGACAGACTATAAGCCCGTTCAGTTATGATACGTGCTGGTTTAATATCAGAACGTATCGCAGCTGGGTGAACAGACACACGGCCAAAGCGTGGTACTGACCATATCACCTTGTAGAGTGCCAATACATTCGATCAACATAATGATATCTAACTATCTCTAAGCGAAGGCCCGAAAGGGGCTGCAGTGCTAAAGCAAAAAAACACATCAATATTATGAACCATTTTTAAAATTTTTATCAAAATTCCTACATATTTGGAGTGTCTAGGTCCGATGCAAACGCGTATCTCCCTAGTGTCACATGTTAATGTTGTTGCAATGGTTAAATATTCAATCGGCTGTAACTTAGCTGTTTATTGTTCAATTATTGTGAAATTTTCAGAATACATACAATTACTTTCAAAAAACTTTTGACAAATTTAGGGGCCCCGTTTCTATTTTATTGGCCAAAATATAAAATTTATAAAATGTACTATTATTAACAAAGTTGATCGAATTTTGACCTCTGAGGCATTTGTTGCCCTTGTACTCTTAAAGTCTCATCTCTGTGATTTCAGATTTTTCGGTCCAACCGCGAGGGGGGGGGGATCGCAAAATTTTCGTACATTTCCCCTTCCCATGCACCCCTCAAAGCAAAATTAATTCTCACCAAGACCTTTTATTTGATACTCATATTACCTACATGCGATGAAATTTTTTTCAGAAAGGAAGACTCCCTCAAACACCATATAAATTTCTTATTGTGGTGAAACTTTTAAGAAGGCGTCACTTTGCATCTACCTACATAATCGTATGTTTCTAGCTTATATAGTTTGCGAGAAAAAGTGGTGTGACACACGGACGTGATTTTAGTAAGGTTTCGTAAAATGATTTTACAAAACCTTAAAAATTGATTAGTGAGGGTCATTTAATACTCCAATAAACGTACATGAAAATAAAACTATTTTCAGATGCATAAAATTTGTAAGTTTTTTTGAGAATAAGAACACCTAGATAGCATCCTTAGCGAAAAGATGCCATTGGTTTATCTATATTTAGTCACCTTTTAGTCATAGCATGTAACGATAACTGATGGATTTAGTCATTCTTTAACCATCCGTTACGTATTGCATCAGATAAGAAGACAATATCTGCAATCAATATAATGGATGCGAATATGTAGATCGGCATCCACAATAACCAAGCCTTTTGGACTGTGATTGATAATTGAAGATAAGTTTCATACCATCTTGAGCGTTTCAGGGTTTTGTACTAAAATACAAAACCCTATTGTAATCACGACCTGTGTCCGGCTGTACATCACAGCACTTTTTCTCCGAAACTACAGAAGCTTCAGCCATGCAACTGAGTGGAAAGGTCAGAAGTGGTGACTGCTTGAAAGTTTTGGGGTGGAAAATTTTTTCAAAGGGGTTTAAGGGGGGTCTCTCCATATAGGGAGGTGACCTTTTAAAACTTGTTTTCACGATTGGTAGTCGAGTAGGGTGTCATTAGGAAGGTCTTAATGAGATATTTTTATAACAAGTCTTAAAATTGCCTTATCAGTATCATGGGGGGCGGGGAAAGGGGAAATGTACGAACTTTGTATGTAGGTGTAAACTGGTGTTCTCTTCAAAGTTCAACTACAAAAAAATTTTATAAGGTACTTAAGGGTGGTCTCCCCATATAGGGGAGTGACCCCCCGAAAAAAAAAATTTCATTTAAGGTAGCCTATATGGGTATCAAATTAAAGGTCTTGGTGAGAACTTTTCAAAACAGGTCTTAGTTTGGCAAAATTTGCTTCGAGGGGCGCACAGGGAGGGGAAATACACGAAAAATTTGTGTCGCCCCCTCGCGATTGGACACCTGTGATCCGAAAAGTCTGAAAAAAATCAGGAATGTAGGACTTGATGAGTACAACGACAACAAATACGTGAGAAGTCACAATTCACTCAACTTTGTTAGTAATAGTATGATTTATCGATTTTATGTTTTCTTGAATAAAATCTTAACGTTACCCTTAAATTCAATGAAATAACACAGATAACTGTTTATAAGATTAATATATCCTGAAAGTTTCATAAAGATTGAATCATATTTAGCGAAGTTATAGCGATTTGAATTTTCCTGTATTACTATGGAACAATATGCGCTGCATTTATTACTATGGCAACATATGGCTATGGAACAACATGCGCTTTTTAAAAACTCAGACACTACAGTTTCGCTAGGATTTGCATGAAAATTTCAGGAATGATAGGGTATATCTTTGAGAATCAGTTCAGCTAGTTGTATCAGTAATCGTAAAACAAAATAGTGGCTGTTTTAAATTGAATAATTTTGAGTTATTTTTTCCCAACTTCAACGTTCAAGGTGCATGCTTTGAACACTTGATTCAATTTAATGAATGACTGAAGATGAGTACCCACAATTAACAACCATAAGTGAAACAAGTCAAAGAGGTGGAAGAGAGCTCCTAGCAAGAGGGTTTGGTAGCCATTATAGGATTCGAAAAAAATGGCCATTAATCGATGATAACAGTACAGGAGAGTGGCCCCTGAAAAAAATTCATTAAACGTAGCCGATATGAGTATGAAATGAAAGTTTTCATGGCAGCTTTTCAAAACAGTTGTTAAACTGTCAGTTTTTGCTTCAGTGGGGGAACAGGGGGGAAATACATGAAAAATGTGTTTCCTCCGTCGCGGATGGACATCTGAAATAGTTATCAAGGGAGATATTTAATTCAAGGGAGATATTTATGAGTATAACAATACCAACGACCTCAGAAGTCGAAATTCGTTCAACTTTGTTAATAATAGTATGATCTTCGAATTTCATATTTTCTCCAATAAAATCGTCTTTGACATGTTTCTTGATTTGATTCGATCTGGTGACTGCATTTTGTAAATTGAATACAAAACCCTTCTGACATGAGCGTAGGTCTGTTTACCCAACTTGTTTAAGTTGAGTACAAAACCCTTCTGACATGAGCGTAGGTCTGTCTACCCAACTTGTTTTTATCTAGATGCGAGGAGTATTTTTGTTGACTGGTGAAGGATTCCAGTGATCTATCACTCATGTAAATGATGTGCTGGCAAGACACAAATATACACTAAAAACGTTGACAGTATAAACAGTCATCTACGATGATAGAGTTCGATGAAAGTGCATCAGCTTAATTAGTGGCTGGACGAGAATTCTTGGTCAAGCATTTTAGTATCTTGTTTATGGAAAATTAATTTTAAATTATTGAACTTTTTTATTCACGTGGAATCGCACTTTGAACTCATTTTAAATAGCCAGACCTTATTTTTCAAAATGAAGGATTATTAGCATGATATAAAAATTATCAAATTCAAAACTTCATTTGTGTAGAACGACATCTAAATTTATACTGTACTAAAACAAGGCTAAGTAAGTGCTTACTATCAAATATCTAAGTTATACTTGTTACTTGAACCTAACATATAATTCATACGATTGGGTCGACAGAAATACGCTCATATCAGGATGGTCTAGTTGATTTAACTCAAAAAAAAAAAATTTAATGACACGCACAACAAATGTATTCTTGCTTTAAAAGAAAAACCAGTGTTACTCCATTTTAACCAACCGACCAAACATGGTTTTTTTACGAAATGGGCTTTCCATCAAATCAGAAACTGCATTTTGGTTCGTATTTTTATATATAATCTAACAAAAAGACATTAAAGATTCAGCTTAGCAATATTGCAACAATATGTTGGCCAGTTAAAATGTAATAAAACTGTTTTTTATTTTAAAGCAAAAATATATTTGTTGTGCTTGTCATAAAAGTTTTCCTGAATTAAATCATTCCATACTCATATGTCTGCATATCGTATGTTAAGTAAAAAACCCTTCTGATACGAGCACAGTTCTGCCTACCCAACTTGATTAGTTACTACAACAGCTAGAATTCAAAAAAAAACTTGGGAGAAGTTGAAAAATAGAAAAATCAAAAAAATTTGAGTGGGGTTTTTCCAGTAAGGATATAAACTCTTGAACCCTAGCAGCTACAAACGCCTCTTGAAATATCCTAAAGAGACTCCCTCATACAGGAATGGATATTCTTAAAGTTTTTAACCAATGGTGGTAATGTGCGGGTGTTGATGAGAACCAAAGTGGGTTTTAAAGTAGTACGACCAATGCGGTCGGGCCACATACTGGTCGAATTCGGAGCAGAAGCCGGCAATAAAGAAGCATTCTGCGACGCAGTAAAGAAAGCCCTTGGCAAAGTGCAACTATAGCCTCGCTCGAGCCGATGGCAACAATCGAAATAAGAGACATTGACTGCGTCACGGATCTGGCCGAGTTAGGAGAGGCCATCAAAAGGGAACTCGCAAGTGTGGGAAGGATCAAAGCGAGGCTGACACCAGAAAATAACAGGGGACAACGCATGGCCATAGTTGACTTGACCGAAAAAGACGCCGAACAATTCCTGAACAAGGACAAAGTAAGAATAGGGTGGGTGTCTGTAGGATACGGCAAAGAGCAACTCCTCTTCAAGGTTTCAAATGGCTTGGCTATGGTCACACCACACAAGTATGCAAAGGACCCCATAGGAGTTCCCTATGCTACAAATGCGGTGAAATGGGACATAAAAGAAAAGAGTGTACGAAGGAGGCACACTGTATTCCGTGCAATGATGCTGATTCAAAACCAGATCTTGGACACATCTTGGGATCAGGAAAATGCCGGGTGTTCCAGGAAGCCCTAACTAAGGCCAAATCAGAGCTTCGATGACCTGCATCCTGCAGCCAAACCTATACCACAGTTCAACCGCCCAAAATCGGCTTGAGCAGTTTGTGAGGGACATGAAAGCCGATTTCTCGCTGCTGAGTGAGCAACACCATGAAAAGAGTCCTGCATTATAGTATTCTGACGAAATTGATACTGCCACTATCTGGGTCCGGAACAGTGATTTCCAAGTGGAGAGTTGTGGATGGAGAGATGGTTTTGTGTGGATTCGGTGCTCAGGGACCACCTTCTTTAGTGTGCACCCAACGGCTAACGAATCCATATCATCTTTTCAAGCCAAGCTTAATACTTTGGAGGGCGCTGTCTCGAACGCAGAGGGCAAAGTGCTCGTCGGGGGTGACTTCAACGCTAAAGCAATCGAATGGGTCATGCCTCAAACAGATCGGCGAGGAAAACGAATCCTTAAAATGGCGGCCAAGACAGCGCTCGTCGTACTAAACTCCAGAAATACGCCGACATTCCGCCGTACTGGCTGTGAGGGAGCCATACCGGACGTCACATTCGCCTCGGAGTCCTTAGTATGGAGGATACAGAACTGGAGAGTAATAAAGGACTACTCAGCCAGTGATCATCAGTGCATTCTGCTTGAGATAAGCGATGTTGTCTTCGGACGTCCGTGCTTTCAGCTTTCTACAACTGGATGGAACATAGGAAGGATGGACGTCGAGAGGTTTGTCGAGGTGTTCACAGCAGGTGAGCCGCTGCAGGGAGCTTCGGAGGGGACGGAAGAATTGGCAGCTCAATACGTGGTGAACTCTACTATGAGCATCATTACGACCGCTTGCTACCCTTCTATGCCCCGTCAAAGACCCCGGCACGGCAAACCCCCAGTATACTGGTGGTCTACTGAAATCGCTGAAAAGCGGAGGGAGTGTCACAAGCTTCGGCGTCAGGCTCAACGGGCGCGGAACCGTGACGAGGCATGCAACCAGGTGGCATCATATAAGTCGGCCAGGAAATGCCTTCGCAAACTGATCAATAATAGCAAAGCTCGCTGCTGGCAAGACCTTGTGGACAATGTCAACAAGGATCCGTGGTGCCTTGGCTGCAAGCTAGTTATGCGGAAGCTTGGTGCCCTAAGGAAGCCTTGTATAAATGACGCGGAAAATATGGACGCGATTGTGCGGGCACTCTCTCAACCCATCCTTTCCGTGTTGTTGCTGTCCATGGTGAAGCAGCAGTCGAGCGTCCACTCTTACACACCCGGAACTGGAGGAGCAGTCCTTTCATTGAAAGCCAGGAAGGCTCCAGGTCCAGATGGTGTTCCGGCTGAGGTGTTGTGGCTCGTCTATCACCATTGTCCTGACTCGACGCTCAGCACACTCAACGATTGTCTGCGGGACGTGGTTTTTCCGGTACGACAGAAGGTGGCGAGGCTCGTGCTGATCAGCAAGGAGAAGGGAAATGCCGAATCGCTGTCTACACTCCACCCTTTGTGCATGCTAGACACGGTTGGGAAAGTGCTTGAGAAACTCATCAAGGGAAGACTCACTGACGCAATTCGTGGTGCTAGGGACCTATCTCCTCGCCAGTACGGCTTCAGAGCAGGTCGTTCCACCATTGATGCAATTGCAGAGGTGGTGAACACGGTCCTAAAGGCAGAAGCACATGATCGCACCAAGCTCGCACCAAGGAACGGATCGTTCTGTTGGTAACACTCGACGTCAGGAACGTCTTCAACTCCGCTAGATGGGTGGATATTCTGGATACGCTGGAAAACTCTTTTCAAGTTCCAGCATATTTAATGCGGCTTTTGAGGAACTACCTAAAGGACCGAAGCCTGCTCTACGACACGACACAGGGCCAACAAAGGATGGAAATTACATCGGATGTAGCCCAGGGATCTATCCTTGGTACAGACCAGTGGAACATATCTTACGACGGGCTACTGAGACTCGAGATGCCAGATGAGTTGCGGTTGGTCGGCTATGCGGATGATGTTGCGGCTCTGGTCGCTAGGCGCACCGTTGAACAGGCACAACTTAGACTAGGTATGCTAATGCGCCGAGTGAGAGACTGAATGACTGCTCGCGGGCTCAGTTTAGCACTGGAGAAAACTGAAGTGGTCATCTTGACAAAAACGAGAATCTCAAGAGTAAGTATGATCTGTGTTGGAGACAAACGAATTGAATCAAAGCCATCGGTGAAGTACCTGGGGCTACTGATCGACTCAAAGATGAGTTTCACTAAGCAAATCAGGGCAATGGCTGAGAAGGCTGCTTCGGGAATATCGGCTCTGAGTCGACTTATGGCCAACGTAGGGAGACCCAGCCCGTCAAGAAAACGCCTCTTGATGAGTGCTGTAGGGTCAGTGCTACTGTATGGAGCAGAAGTATGGGGCGACGCTCTCAGCGAGAAGGTATACCGAAAACGTTTGGCACAGATACAGAGAAGAGGAGCACTGAAAATCGCATCTTCGTATCCGTCAGTCTCTGACTCGGCGGTGAGAGTTATTGCAGGCGTGATATCGGTTGCCCTCCTTGCTAGAGAGCACTGCGCTATTTATCTGTGCTAAAACGAGGATGCGTGGGAAATGGTTATCCGTGAGGAGAGACAGCGCTCTCTTAACGATTAGCAGCAGTCTTGGGTTAATTGTACGAAGGGAAGGTAGACTGCGCGCCTCATCCCGGATGTGACACCGTAGCTAAATCGAAGGCATGGTGAGACTGACTTCTATCCGACCCAGCTTATGAGCGGGCACGGGTGTTTTTAGTCTTACCTGCGCAAAATTGGTAAGTAACGGTCCCCGGATTGTCGGTTTTGTCCAGAAGAGGAAGACAATGCCTGCCACACATTTTTTGCGTGCGCAAAATGGGTCAGGCTGCAAAGAAAACTCTACAAGGAGACGGAAGAGCTCACCCCGAATAATATAGTCGCAGTGATGCTCAAATTGGTTGACAAATGGAACCAGGTGGCACATTATGCTCGGGCAGTCCTAAAAGATAAAAGGGACTCACAGCAGTCGAGGGCGCTGGGGCTGAGGATCACTTTTCTGGAACTTTCTCTTACCCCTCTCTCCTCTCGCTAGGAAAGGGATCCCCCAGCTTGAAGGCGCCTTACGGCGTAACAAA
This sequence comes from Odontomyia ornata, assembly GCA_963969285.1. Taxonomy (NCBI): domain Eukaryota; kingdom Metazoa; phylum Arthropoda; class Insecta; order Diptera; family Stratiomyidae; genus Odontomyia; species Odontomyia ornata. The sequence continues at coordinate 330,178,997 of OZ017738.1, read as the reverse complement.
ACGACACCTGGCCCGAAGTAATGTGTCAAACTGTTCCAGGCTGGGTTCTCAGGTTGATAGGGGAGGTGTTTAATGGGTAGTCCAGTCGCTTTCTTGCGAGCATGGGAGTCCCACACTGTGTGCATAAATGGCATTCACCTCCCTAACACAAAAAAAAATCTGGCGGTCAAGTGCTCTCTTCAAGTCTGGCATGAGCGTTTAGGTCATCAGAATAAAAGATATTTTGTGACGATACTCAAGAGTCACGGAATTGAAGCACAACAGGACGATGAATTCTGTGGATCTTGTGTAGAAGGTAAACAACATCGAGAACCATTCAAGTCACGTCAACAGCGTTCATCTGTGCTAGGAGAAGTGATCCATGCTGATGTCGGTGGTTCACTTGGGCAGGAGTCTATTGCTGGTGCCAGGTACTTTGTCTGCTTCACGTGTGACTATTCAAGACTTCGTACGGTTTACTTCTTGAAGGGAAAATCTGAGGTGCTTGAAAAGAACAAAGAAATTCTTAGCTAAACTTTAAATGGGTCATTACATCCTTTTCACATCAATTTAATGTAAATATATACGATCTTTTTTTTGCTCTACATTGAAGCTTTCATTACGTCGTGCAGATATTCGACCTCGTTTTTTGGGTGGCTCCGATAGCTTTTTTAAATGACTTATGGAATTTTTTTTTTGTAGCTACATGAATGAGTTGCATATTTTTCAATAGTTTTTTCTGAAAAATTATTAGAGAAGAAAAATGTTAGAAGGATGTTTAGGGTGTTTGATGTACTTAGCTGTTGCTACTCTCCTGATATCACGTTTGCAGTCAATCATGCGTCGCAGTTCTTGGAAGATCCGGAAAATGTCCACTGGTAAAGAGAATCCTGAGATACGTCAAAGGCAGGGACGGACGCAGAAAAAAATTTGGGGGGGGGTCCGATCGAAAAATTTGGAATAATTAAACAGCTCGGCTCTAACAAACCGTAACGTTTTATTTGTGTTTGACAAACTTAATTTTTATAACTTATGATTGTTCATTAAATCGCGTGTTGATTGGCGGTCTGCGAGCTCTATTTTCCAAAAAATAAACACAAGACAAACATCAATTTTTGGGTAAAAATAGCTAAAAATTGTGATCATAATTTAAAAAAAAATTATTTTCACTCAATTGGAATTTCATTAAACGTTATAATATTTTATAATATAAGAAGCATTAATTGACAGCACACGAATCAAATGATAAAATTGCAATACATATAATCTACTGCCTTTAATATTAGGCAGACTATTTACAGAGTGATGTCAATTCTTCTTGTTCTTTTTGCAAGAATATCCAGAATTTGATCACTGGTAACATTCACATATCTGTGAATGTTAAGAAGCGCCAGTCCATTCAGCCGTTCCTCTCCAGTTCGGTTGCGCAAGTAAGTTTTTAACCTTCGCAAAGTGGAGAAGGACCGTTCACTAGAGGCAACTGTGACCGGTAGTGTCCCACAAATTTGAAGAAATCTGTATATCTGGCTGTAAAATCTTCTATTGCAAACGTCCAGAGCTTCGATGAATGTTTTTGGCCGTTCTTTTTCAGGAATAAAAAACCAATTAATAAATCAAATAGACCCTTTTTAGGGTTTTGTAAAATAATTTTACAAAACCCTACTAGTTTCGCGACCAGTCTGTCCGTCTGTCCGTCTGTCCGTCCGTCCGTCCGTCCGTCCGTCCGTCCGTCCGTGTGTCACAGCAGTTTTTCTCGGAAACTACTTTAGCTAGAAACATCAAATTTTGTGTGTAGGTGTAAAGTGGTGATCTCTTCAAAGTTCAACTACAACAAAATTTTATAAGGTATTTAAGGGGGGCCTCCCCATATAGGAGAGTGACCCCCCGAAAAAAAAATTTCATTGAAGGTAGCCGATATGGGTATCAAATGAAAGGTCTTGATGAGAGCTTTTCAAAACAGGTCTTAATTTGGCAAAGTTTGCTTCGAGGGGCGCACAGGGAGGGGAAATACACGAAAAATTTGTGTCCCCCCCCCTCGCGATTGGACACCTGTGATCCGAAAAATCTGAAAAAAATCAGGGATGTAGGCCTTGGTGGGTACAACAACAACAAATACGTTAGAAGTCGCAATTCACTCAACTTTGTTAGTAATAGTATGATTTATCGATTTTATGTTTTCTTAAATAAAATCTTAATCGTACCCTTAAATTCAATGAAATTTAGTACGTAGATGTCTATTTATAAGGTTGATCTATCCTGAAAGTTTCACAAAGATTGAATTATATTTAGCGAAGTTATAGCGGTTTGAATTTTCCTGTATTACAATGGAACAATATGCGCTGCATTTATTACTATGGCAACATATGGCTATGGAACAACATGCGCTTTTTACCGACTCAGACACTACAGTTTTGCTAGGATTTGCATGAAAATTTTAGGAATGATAGGTGTCATGCATATCTTTGAGAATCGGTTCAGCTAGTGGTATCAGTAATCGTAAAACAAAATAGTGGCTGTTTTAAATGCGAAGATTGAATAATTTTGAGTTATTTTTTCCTAACTTCAACGTTTAAGGTGCATGCTTTGAACACTTGATTCAATTTAATGAATGACTGAAGATGAGTACCTACAATTAATGCTCATAAGTGAAACAAGTCAAGGAGGTAGGAGAGAGCTCCTAGCAAAAGGGTTTTGTAACCATTCTAGGATTCGAAAAAATTGGCCACTAAACGATATCAGGAGAGTGGCCCCTGAAAAAAAATCATCAAACGTAGCCGATATGAGTATGAAATAAAAGTTTTCATGGGAGCTTTTCAAAACAGTCGTTAAACTGTCAGTTTTTGCTTCAGTGGGCACAGGGGGGAAATACATGAAAAATGTGTTTCCTCCGTCGCGGATGGATATCGGAAATAATTATCAAGGGAGATATTTATGAGCATAACAATATCAAAAACCTCAGAAGTCGAAATTCGTTCAACTTTGTTAATAATAGTATGATCTTCGTATTTGATATTTTCTCCAATAAAATCGACTTTGACATGTTTCTTGATTTGATTCGATCTGGTGACTGCATTTTGTAAATTGAATACAAAACCCTTCTGACATGAGCGTAGGTCTGTTTACCCAACTTGTTTTAACTGCGAAAAACTGATGATTACCTTTTCCACAGCTTGATGTCTAATTGCAAGTCCTCCGTAGACCCAGTGATGTCGTTCGGCCATTTTTCTTCAAAAACATGGGCGGTTTTTTTTATTTCCTCTTCATCGAGTTCTGCACATTTGGCTGGAATGATATTCTGTATCATTGACAACAGTGCTCGATGTTCGAGAAATCTCGTGTCCAGTTCTTCCAGATATATATCCAAAAATGGAATAAATATTGATCGTCGATAATATTCTTCAGCATTTCCTAAATAGTTGTCACGATTGTTTTGACGTCCTACTCGCCGAGGAACAGTTAGCTCGATACCAATCTTCACAGCAATTTGAGTCGCTGACTGGAACATTTCCGCAAATTTTTCGTCGGCCCTGGCACGCATCTCCTTTATTTCTTTGTGAACATTGTTCGCATATTGGACGCATTCACTTAAATCGCAATCTTCTTTTTGCAAATTCTGGCTCAGGTTCTTCGTCAAGCTGAATACCGGTACCATTACAACCAATGCAACTATGAATTGCACTGTTTGGATTGAAGCAAGCAAGCTGTTTGGCTGTACTCCATCTGTTTTTGATCTCAGCTCATTTAATTCTTCGAGCGTCAAGCAGATGAATTCCAATGCTTCATGAAACAATCCCAGAGAAGCAAGATGTTCGACCCAACGCGTTTCACAAAATTTTAAAAGACGTGTCTGCTTGGCACTGAGATTTTCTGCCAGGATATGTTTTTTCAACAAATTTCCAGCTTTGCTCGACAGACGAAAGAAGTTGACGACTTGCTTGACTGTTCCAATGCAGTTCCGAATCGGCGTAATGTCGCACGCATGGATAATTGCCAGATTTAGGTTGTGATTGGCACAATGAAGATAAAGAGCATCTGGACATGTTTTGTTTACAATAGCTGCACAGCCTTTCAGCTCTCCACTCATTGCTCGAGCTCCATCATAACCTTCAAAATAAACCGTTAAAATCCTTGTTTTACAAATCAAAAGTTTTTTCTATGGTTTCAGAGCTCCTATATTTATAAATCCGATTCAGGAACTTGTGTAATTGAAATTTTCAAAGCACTATTCAACTCAACTTGGTTTGGGTTTTAAGACTCTTTCAAAATCGAATTAAAATCCGATTTTCAAGATATTTCAAAAATCATTTTGAAGCAAGACTCTAAAATTATAGTATTTAATCCACATAATATATGTATATATATTCTTAAGTACTAAGAATTCTTGTCTAGATTTCATACTAAAATTAATTCAAGAATCAAATTTAGCTAGGTTTGTCAAAAGGTTTTATAAAATCCTATTCAGATAAGATTTTAATTGAGTTGAAAAATATCATTTTTAAGCTAGTCACTAAATCCAATCGAGAGTGAATTTTTCTATGCTCGTAGAAAGTTTGATCCAAAACTTCAATGAATAGTAGCTCCAAAACTTCACTTTCTTTTTCTACTTTTAGCTAATTCATGTTAATTTAAGTTTGATTGAGTGAATGCAAGTTATACAATGTTTGGTATTGGATGAAAGTATTTTTTATTTCATACAATATAAAACAATGTTTAAAATTATATGATGATATTTTATAGTGATTCAAGTTTTGATAAGTTCATTTGAGTTTTCGTTCGGTCGAATTTTTTAATCGGTCAATTTAAATTTTATTGAATGAATGTAAGTTATACTACGTTTAATATTGGATAAAAATTTTTTTTCCATACATTTATGTTTAAAATTATACTATGCTTTTTTATAGGGATCCAAGTTTTAATTAGTTCATATGAGTTTCCATTTGATTTAATTTTTTAATTAGCTAATTTAAGTTTTATTGAGTGAATGTGAGTTATACTACATTAAATATTAGACAAAAATATTTTTTATTTAATACATTAATGTTTAAAATTATATAATGATATTTTATAGTAATTCAATTTTGAATTAGTTCATTTGAGTTTTATCCTTGTTAATTTGAGTTTGATCCAGCTTACCTTGCCCTTTCATGAAATGAGTGTCCACTCCAAGTTTCTGCAAAGTTGTAAGCAGCGTATTTGCAAGTCCGGCGCCAGTCACATCCTCTACAGGAACGAAGCACAAGAAATCTTCTCTGATCGTGTGTCTCCCTTTGAGATCTTGAATGAACCTAGCTCCAATCGTGAATTGTTCAATTCCACTTACATCAGACGTTTCATCTGCGGTTACAGTAAAACATTTCGTCTCATTGATGCGTCTCACCAACTCTCTTGTGATGATTTCCGCTCCAGCATCAATGATCTCGTTCTGAATTCTATGGCTCAAGTATGTTGCATTACAACCAGCCACCTTTAAATGTTCTTGCAGTGCTACATCTCCACTATCCACAGAAAAACGCAGAAGTGCCCTGAAATTCCCGTCGTTCTCTTCTGGAATTTCCAGCGCCAATGGGCCATCTTCTCGACGTCCTCGTAGTGCCAGTCCTTGTCTGCAGCAGAACAAAACCGCACGAATGATGGGAGCAAGCTTCCTTCTGTTTTCCAATTGCAGCCGTTTTTGGCTCTGATCGATCTCGACAATGACATCATTTTTCTTATTTTCATAAATGAGCTTAAAATTTTGTGCATCTTCAAGGGCGTCCAAGTGATATTTTTTCGTTTGGTGTTCTTTAAATCTCTCTAAAGCTCTCTTCCAATCTTGAACAAATGAACTCAAACGTTCATGTTTTCCTTTTCCAACTTCTTTTTGCGCAAATAAAATGCAAACTCGACAATAAGCGCCGTCTTCAGAGGCTGAGTAAGTGAGCCAGGGATACTTTTGTAACCACGAAAGTTGGAATTTCAGATTTTTTTTGTTCATTTCCGTTGCTGGAAACACCAAATCAGCATCCGGTGTCCATACATTTACAAGGAGATCGTACATCTCGGTATTTTCAAGTTTTCTTCTACCGAACCATTGAACATCATGGACATGATCTTGAAATTTCTGAGACTTCTGAAATTCATACAAATTTTTTCTTCGATTTACACAGTATTCGTTTGAGAAAATTTAGTTTATTGGTTTTTTCTCGCAAAAATAATTTTAAAAATAATTTTTTATAGTCAATTTCAAAAAAAAAAAATCGTCACTAGTGAGATTTGAACCCGCTGTTTCATATCCAGTATACCCTATGTATACTGGTATGAACTGGGAGCACATTTGATGTGTATCCAATATACATCATCAAGGCTCCCGGGGAAAGAACTCCTAATTTACCACTCACCTGCTACTCTGTCCGTTTAAACTAGAACAACAAAAAGGAATAGAGTTACATGTTGAAAGTTTTAAGTTTTATTCATGTTGCTATTTTAAATTGGTTACATTTACACCTCTTAGTTATTTATTATATCTTCTATCCCTACGGTGTCTACACGGACGGAGGATGCCTAGAAGAAAGTGGGAGTTAGTCGATGGTGGCTAGGCAGCGTAAAAACGCATCCAAGCCGAATGAGGTTCGCGGCTCAAGCCTACACCTCACCATCTAACTGTTGTGATGATTTCCTGCAATTGCACCGGAACTAGATGCACTTTCTGGCTTTGCTGATCACTTCGCGGCAAAATACACTTCGCGTACAGTTCTGTAACCGCTGTTATTACTACTCCCCGTTTCTCGCTCGATCAATTGCCTTTTAAACGATTCATGCAGCCTCAATTCGCCCTAAATTCGCTGAGTGGTTGAAACGTGCGCTCTCGTTCCACGAAAACTTCTTCCTTCGCGCTCCGTCCCACTTGCCCGCATGGTGAAACTTTGTGGTGAATTGGAGAAATGGTTTGAAGGCAGGGAGAAATCAGGCGAGGAAAAGCTTTTGTTTAGCACAGTGTCACTCCGCTGGAAACACACCCCGAAGCTGTTCATGTACATGGTCGTTGTCGTTGCTAATGTTATGGCTTATGTAGAGTGAATTGCCTCTCATGTAAATGGTCGTTGTCGTCGCTAATATTGTGGTTTATGTAGATCGAATTATGAAGTCTTTACGCTTGCCGTTGGTCGACAAGTACATGCTTTGATGACAATGGGCGTAGCTTGTCGATAATTCTATAAGCACACCCCGTAGCTTCTTATGTACATGGTCGTCGTCGCTAATGATATGAATTATGAAGACTTTACGCTTGCCGTTGGTCGACAAGTACATGTTTTAATGACAATGGGCGTATGCGCTTGGCCGTATACACTTGGCAGAGCTTAGACGATTGACGACGTTGTATATAGCATAACACCGCGATGATTGAGTGGGGAGCTTGTGCTCTAACCGCTCTGCCACAACATATTTGAAGATAACATGTAAAGTATCTTACACTGTAAAATTTGAAATTAATTTCTTTATATAAATTAAAAATTCAAAACGACGTCAACGAATTAGAATTGTATAATTTTAAAACCTCACTGCAAACCGTCAAACAGTACATCAATAAAATATGATGCAATTGTACGAAAGTCTGTTCAGTGAATTTCGAGCGGAAAAAAGTTCCTGTACTTTCCACGTTCATGAAAATTTTATAAAAAAGAAAATGATATAACGCATTCAATTTAGTTATTGAACTCAAATTTTAATCAACACTTTACTGGGTGAAAATTCAAAATACTTACTATGGGCTCCGGTTGATGATCATTCTCCTCGTCATGCCGCGATTTTTTTGCTGTTGGTACTTCTTCAGCCTGTTTAACTGATCGTTCACATTCGCGTTTACCATTCGCATTTGTCGGTTTAAAAAAGGACGTTATTTTAACAGGTGCCATTTTATTGACGATGAAGCAAATGCATGTCAACACTGTGGGAGGTCAAACCGACTAATAACTCACTCGATATTTACTGGACTATTACACTTTATTATTTCCGTCTTACACGTAGATTTTTCGCGCGCGTACAATTCGTTGATCGTAAACGGTTCGTATGCGTTTCGTATTTTGTTCGTGCTCCACTGACTGCCCGGCCGGGCCCGGCAGGTATTTATACCCCGTGTCTAAGAAAATTCCAGAAAATGTAAATCCGAGAAGGCTCGAGAAAGATAAAGAAGTATCGACAATATTCCAAAAACGAAAGTCCGACTGGTATGATTAATTGCCAGTCAAGATTGATTGATTCTTTTTGTCCCCATGACTAATGATCCCACCGCTGTCATTAGAGCGGTCAATCAATCTTGAATTGTTCCCCACAACACTAAATGTCAAATTGTGTTGGGAAATGTTGGGAAAACTATTAATTATTATCAATAGTTATCGATACACTGAATAATCGGTAACTATTGGGAACGCTTTTGATAGATCTTCGCTTTCCGTCCTTTGTCTTCAAAACCGGCTTCCGTTCTATGCATCTTTCTCGCACTACAGTAGGTTGCGAGTCATCTAACGATAGTACTATTAATACATGTGGCATGATAATAACACTCAATTACTACTGTGATCTTGACCAGAAAAGTTGTGAAAATAAACTGAAAATTACGAAATAAAGTGGAATGAATCATATTTGTAATGTACCAACTTGTGATGTGGACCATTTAGTTTATACGGTTGAAAGACCGTGTGCTGCAAGGAGTTTTGAAAAAGTCTGAGATTTCGGGGGGGGGGGGTCCGGACCCTCCGGACTACCCCCCTGCGTCCGTCCCTGGTCAAAGGGTCTACGTCAGTTGGTATCAGGTACGAGGCTGGTTCCAAATGAAGTGCCTTGAAGGCCTTCAGCGTTGCAGACTATGCTGGTTAATCGGATACTCGTCAGTCTGTTAGTAGAATCGTTTTCATGCACAGTGGAGGACCAATTTCCTGGGCTAGCAGACGTCAAGAGTGTGTGTCTCTATCCACAACTGTGTCGCTGCTAGTGAAGCTGCCAGGGAATCTGTGTGGTTCTCTCGACTGTTCGCAGAAGTCTCTCCCTTAGACAACGTTCCAATTCTTTTTGTGGACAATCAAAGCGCAATCAAGTTGGCGAAGAACCACGAGTTCCACAAGAGGGACACATTGAGGTGAGGTACCATTTCATTCCAAAGGAATTGCAGGATGGAAAGTTGAATATTCAACATGTTTCAAGTAATCAACAACTCGCTGATATCCTGACGAAGCCGCTGCCACGTTTGTGATTTTCTGATCTACGTTCTGCCCTTAGAATGATCAGATCTGATTTTGAATTTAGTTTGTTATTGAAAAATTGAAATATCGTGTTTTAGAGGAAGTATTGAAATTTACTTGTTCAGCTGTTTGTATGCATGCCTAGCTGATAAAGTCATATAAACTTTTCTTCAGGTAGCCGTAAGCCATCAAAATAAATCATTGATTACATATGATTCATTAATAACACTCAACATAAGCATTTTATCGAATAATTAAGTCGAAGCAAGAGGTTGACATGTCATTCAATAAAATATCATATTTTTCCTTACCAAATGGTTAACATTTAATATTCAAAACTAAAATATGTTTCACGCTCTTAAAACTTATATTCAGCATTTGCACGCTTAGAAGATAATCTTCGTGTGTAAACGTGTGTGAAAATATACTAAATGTAAGGTTTCTTCTAACCTTCGTAGTACGCTTCCCGATAAAAACTTTTACGTACTTCCATCGATGTTTGCATTATTTTCTAGTTCATTGCCCGCAATTGCATTGCAGAGTCTTGCATGTGAATATGAATGCACTTTTACAATGCAAATGTTTCTTTAAAAAGTTCCATAAGCATAGTCCTATTCGGTACAATTTTCGATCTAATTGGGGGTAAATGTTGAAACACCCGTCGGCACTTTGATACTTTTATTAGTTTCAAGTTCATCGTTATGAAGATTATAATATGCTTGGGAACCTTTTATCGATTTAAATGAGAAGCCAAAGCCTTGGCCAAACTATAGATTACACATCAATATAAGCCATGATTTTCATAATTAGTGTAATTTAATTTTGAGTTCACCCTTAAAAACTTAAATACTTTAAATAGGAACGTTATCGTCATTTATAATAAAATAAGATTGAGATGGCCATATGGTAATCAAATCACACAGATATGCTGAATGGAATTTGTTCCCACACTTAATGTCAGCCATTTTCGCAGTCTCTTCTCCTTGATAGATGAAACATGCAATTAAGAAGATGGCATAAAATCTAAACCTGCACAGCTCCCTCTTCGTTAAAACAACGGTGGCTCCGAATATACCCACATTTCATTGAGACTTGTATTCCTTTTCTACTTCAAGCATCATCTTAATAACGAACATCCTTCCGTTGTACTCATAGTATTCAAAGGATGAAAACCCAACGTGGGTCGGCAGTCATTATACTAACAAATGAGGAGAAATTTGAGTGTTAAATTGAAGCACGTTTTTGGTAGCGTTTGTGTCATAAGCTGATATAGATGTGAAACACACAATCACATTAAATTATCCCAAGTGTCAACTAATATGAAGTTTCAACATTTAGCCAAAAAGGATAATGAAACCACAAAATTTCCTATATCTTTGCGAAATCGTTTTCCTTAATCAGCTGTACGTGAGAACTCCAATCTTCAGCTTTGCTGTGAAATTTTGATAGAGTTAAATCTACGACATACTACCACATGGATATAGATTTGTGTATCAGATTTTAGGATGGAAATTGATAACACATGCAGTATATGAATGAATCATACTTTTTATGCTTTCTAAATACAATACAATGCGAAATAAAGAGAATATCCTTGTGGTTTTAGTTTCAAAAAACAAATATCCAGGGAAGACTTTAGGTTAACGCTTTTAGGACAAGTTACTGAACTAATAAGTATCTCAAGATGTCATAAAATCCGCTATTAAGTGGAGGCGAGACGTAATAAAAAATTCGACTGAGTGATTCCCATAAAAATGAGCTTAGCACCTTCTCCAAAATTTAAGGTAAGCATAGGTCACATTTTTTAGTTTGTTATAATTGCTCACAACATTGCGTGATAAAAGAATAAGCCAAGTATTAGATGATAACTCATAAGATTGGCTTTGTGGCAATCTAAAAAAGTGTGATTTTTAGGAAAATGTTCAACAATTATGGAGACAAATGATTTGATGTAATGAAAAAGCTTATAGAATGAATTTCGTGCGTTCCTAACTTTAGGCTGACATAAGGAGTTGTTGGGCCATGTTTCGGCCACGAACTTGATAAGTGATTTTTTTATTCGGTATCACTGGGATGAGCTAAGAATGGATATTATATAACTTCAATATTACATTTTGCGGTGGCATGTTCACTTTCAATTTCATTATTTGAGCGTCTCATGTACCTGCTTATTATTCACTGAAGGTAAGAACTTGGCGAAATTTTATTTTTGATTGATTTTACAGTGTGGTGAAAGCTGCTGGATTCATGAAAATTTTGATAAACGTGTTACGGGCGAACTTCAGGGTTAATTAAATTATGTAGCCCCGAGCACTTCCATTCGCGACCTTATCACATTATAACTAATACAATACCTAGCCGCAGACAATTAGGTTCTCCTTTCAAAATTTAAATTCGAGAAAGCAATCTTATCCGTAATCTGTAACGTTGCTAGTTAAAAGAAAAAGAAATGACGTATGAAATAGAGTTAGGTAGGTCGATTTTTTTTTTTTGAGGTTGGGAGGTGAATACCATTTACGCATTAAGTGTGAGGCTCCAATGCTTACAAACGACTAGACTACTCACTAACCACCTCCGTTGTCAACGTGAGAACCTAGCCTGGAACCTTTAGACACACAACCTTGGGCCAGGTCTCGTTTTTTTACCTTCAAGCTAGAGGATTTCTCCTCTAGCGGGTAGGAAAGGAGGAAGAGGAATTGCCAGGCAAGCAGTTTTCCAGCCCCGACGTCCCGAGGGATCACTTGTCATGAAAGGTTGCTTTCACATTTCACGCCACATCCTAAACGACGTTAGCAACAACAGCATCGGCAAAATTCTACACCATTGACATTAAATAAACGGGAAATTAAATGAGGATCATAATGGATGTTTGGTGGCTACTCACTCCCCAATGGACCATGAAACGATATCCGTCGATTCGACACCAGGAGCTGTGGACTCAACTATCTAAGCCAAAATGCAACGCGCTTATTACTTCCATGCTTTTGCGAGTTTATTAACAATACAAGTAATTTACACAAATGGTGGATTTATTAGCGTAGAAAAAGAACAACTTAACATAATTTTGGGCGGTTTTTAGCAGTTTTCCGTACAAAACGAACAATGGTATGGATGTGTGCAGTCCACCAGAAAGGAAGATTCAGTTAATTTCAAAGTAACAACACTGATATATGTAATTTTGATGTCTTATATGGGAATCGTTCAATGAACCGATGAAAGTACGTTCCAAATTAAAAGACATCAATGCTATTCAAAAACCATTAACTGCTGTTTATTAGAACTTGGTTGGTGCATCACCGTTTAGTCGCTGGAATCCGGCTGACGATGTTGTACAGCATCGGAAACCGGCAGGACTGTTGACAAATTATTCAGTCGATTCATTACTATTCTTCAAAGAGATACAAGTTAAAGATAAAGCTGAAAATATTAGTTTTTAGCAACTTTGTTACATAACCAGTATACCCTATGTATATTGGCATGAACTGGGAGCTCATTTGATGTGTATCCAATATACATCATCAAGGCTCCCGGGGAAAGAACTCGCTATAACACCACGTACCTGCTACTCTGTCCATTTAAACCAAACCAACAAAAGACGAGAGTTTATTTTAAGGGGTTTAACTTTATTTTAATGTTCATATTTTAAATTAATTACATTTTACATATTAAATTATTGCAGACTTATATCAATATCGAGCCTGTAGAGAATCAAATGGATGTGTTGATGGTTCGGTGTTGCCATACGACTCGGAACGCCAAAAGGCCGATTGAGGTTCGCGGCGCAATTCAACATCTCACCCCTCATCAGTTCGTTGAACACTGGACAATATCTTCGGCTGAACTTTTAATCGCGAATACTTTAACCGTCTAAATGATAGCTAGGTAGCAGCACGCTCCCTTTTGGATTTGAATAGACTCTCACTCGAATGCTTTGCCCAAGGTCTTTAAATATTGTTCTTTCGTGAGCTTTCAACCTAAATTCTCTTTAAAGGTGCTGAGTAGCCGAACACGTGCGCTCTCGTTCCGCGAAAGTTTTTCCTCCCCGCTTTGTCTCGCTGGCTCGGCCGGTGAATATTCGAAACTGGGGGAATAGAGCAAAAGAGTGTTTTTCGCTTAAGCTTTCGACTTCGAAAGAGTGCTTTCAGCTTAAGCTTTCGGTTTTCCCACGATCTCTCGAGGTGAAATAGCGAAACTGGGGACATTGAGCGAAAGATTGTTTATGCCGGAACATTCGGTTTTCCTTTCCGCTTACCTCTCTTCGAAGCACCCCGTTCGTTCACGATGTGAATATCATCGCGGGTTGAACTTTCTTGTTTACTTAACTGCTCGCTTATTTACTTGCGTATGTGCTTCTTTGGCTGATTTTCATTGCAGTTATGAAGCAGAAATATATACGAGCATGTTGTATGTGTTCGCCCGCAACAACCTTACAATGCATTTAGATAAATTTCCGGAAAATGTCTGCTAGCATAAAAAAATTCCACAATCAATTATTGCCCATGTATTTTGTGATATTTAAGCTTTGCCATTTACTAGATTAAGCAAAATATCAAAACCGAACAGAAGCTTGCGTTGTTAAACTATTCGCTTTCACGGATCGTGTAACATCGTCGTGACTACTACAGAAATGAGAATTGTTTATAACACAGTCACTACCACAGGTTTTGATGATTAAATATTTCTGCAACTTGCACCTGGTTTTCTAGATAGTAATGCTAAGTTAAGGGAACAATCTGCTAAGTCACTTATACATTTTGGTGCCCATGTCCGTCTTCAGCAAGCAAACTGGGGCCCTTAGGACTCCTATCTTAAGGTGTAAAATTTTAGCTCGTGTAAATTTACATACCTTAGTGAAAATGGCAACTTAGATCGTAACAAAACAGACGCATTGGTCATCAAGCCCGACATGAAAGAAATTATTGGATCTATGATGGGGGCCAAAATACTTTAGACCGGAAGAATTAGGGGTACAAGCAATAGTAAAGTAGAAAAACATGAACGAAGAGAGAACATTATGTGAATCGCATACGATAATTACAATTACAATAAGAAAAAAAAATACTGTGATGACCGATTGAGAAGTATCGATGCACGTCTAGCAAACAACAACACAAACAAGCATACAAAGTAACGAAAAACAAACAGGACGCTAGCACGGAGAACCCTTTCAGGCAAAAACCGCTGTTGGCAAGAACACCGATAAAACAAGTCACCGATTGCGGGGGGAGGCAGCAAACCCCAGAAACACGGTCAAAGTCAACATCACAGGTTAAATCATCGGAGACAGACCACAGACGGACTAACGAACGAAAGAAGGCAGAGTGCGTTGTGCAACCTGGCATCATTGCGGCCTTTGGGCGCAGTAGAAGGACTATGCGCACCCCGGAGCGCCCAGTGCAAGACGTACACAATCCGGAGCAAGCTGCGACACCAACAGAGGCCAGTGTAAGACTGGGGGAGGGAGAAGTTTTGCCGTTGGCCGACGCCACTTCAAACGCGACCCAAGCGATAGAAGCAAAAGGGCTAGGAAACGGGGGCCTCTCCCAAGAGGTGGCGCCAAATAACACAATCGCCCTTGACCGCGCCGAAGAGGAGCGGCTTACTTGGAAAGCGGGGACTATCGTCAAACAACTGAGGGCTGCCTGCGAAGTGCAGAAAAACATAGGCAAGAGTGTCAAGAATGGCATTCTTGAACTAGAGGAGCTTTTTGGCCGCATAACGCACTACAGGCGGAGGTGGCTTGCAACCGAAAAGCACCAAAAAGACACGCTCTCCCTCGAGGCATCAGTGGGTCCTAGCAGCAGCAAAAGAATGGCCGGTAGCCCAATTGAAGGCGACCGTGAGAAAAGGAGGAAGGACGAGACCATAAACGAAGTTGACACTCCAGGCGAGGAGTTTCATGTGGTGCGAAACAAGGCAGCGAAGAAAGCGGCCAAAAAGCTACTCCTAGAAAAAACAGACAAAGAGCTCAACCACGAAAAGAACAAAGAACCCCCCGATATACCGCAGAAAACAAAAAGCAAACCGCGGCGCAAACCCTTGCGAGAGGTACTGCTTATTAAACCAACTAAGGGCCGAACCTACGCAGATGTCCTCCGTGAAATTAAAGGAGCGGTCAAGCCAGACGACACCAAACTGCCATCAAAGCAGTTCGACCAACCTGGACCGGTGGTTTGCTGGTGGAATTCGGGCCAGAGGCCACAAACAAAGATGCATTCCGTGACGCGGTTCAAAAGGTTCTTGGAGATGCGGCAACGGTTACCTCGCTCGAACCAATGGCCACCCTGGAAATCAGGGACCTCGACTGCGTCACGGACAAAGCTGAAGTAGAGGATGCCATTAGGAGGGAGTTCCCCAGCTTAAGTAAAGTCAAGGCAAGATTGACACGTGAAAACACAAGGGGGCAACGCATGGCTATTGTCAAACTAGCTGATAAAGACGCCCAGCAAATCCTGGCGAAGGGCGAAATTAAGATAGGTTGCGTGATCTGCAGGAAACGGAGAAGAGCGATCACTATCCGCTGCTTCAGATGCCTCGAATACGGACACACCGCGTATGACTGTAGGGGACCCGACAGGAGATCTCTGTGCTACAAATGTGGTGAAACGGGGCACAAAAGGAAGGAGTGCACGAACGAGGCAAAATGCATTCTTTGCAAGGATGCTAAGCTAGCACCCGGCGACCTCAAACATGAGCCGGGGACAGGGAGATGCTAGATTTTCAAGGAGGCCCTCACTAAAGCCAAATCGATACTCAAATGATCCGTATCCTGCAGGTCAATTTGCACCGAATCACAAACGCCCAGGACCTACTTGAGCAGTTTGCGAGGGATAAGAAAGCTGACCTCCTGTTGCTGAGCGAGCAACATCATAACAAGGACTCGCAAACGTGGTACCCTGACAAATCTGGTACCTCGGCCATCTGGGTTCGAGACAGCACCCGCCTTCAGGTGCAGGGCCATGGACGCGGGGATGGTTTTGTGTGGGTGCGGTGTTCAGGGATAACATATTTCAGTGTTTATCTGACGCCTAACGAGGCAATGCGATCTTTTCGAACCAAACTCGATGCCCTGGAGGACGCTGTCTCGAACACAGAGGGCCACATGCTGGTCGGGGGAGACTTCAACGTTAGAGCGATTGAATGGGGTATGCCACAATCCGACCCAAGGGGAGAGCAAATCTTGGACATGGCGGCCAGAACAGCGCTTTTTGTCCTAAATACTGGTAACACCCCCACTTTCCGCCGATGGGGTTGCGTAGGAACCATACCCGATGTGACACTCGCTTCGGAGTCCCTGGTACCCAGAGTACACAACTGGCGAGTACTAGAGGACTACTCGGCTAGTGATCACCAGTATATAGCTGTTGAGATTCACGACGGTGCCACTCTGCGTGCATATGCCCAAACTTCAATCCTCGGATGGAGGACTGGGAGTATGGACGTTGAGAGGTTTGCTGACGCGCTTACGGCAGGTGCACCGTTGCTGGGAGCTCCGCCAGGGAGTGGAGGGCCTACAGCCAAGGACTTGGTGAACTCAACTATGAGTACCATCATAGCTGCTTGCGAGTCTTTCATGCCCCGTCGGAGACCCCGACATGGTAAGCCTCCAGTATACTGGTGGTCAAACGAGATCGCCAAACAAACAAGCGAGTGTCACAAACTTCGGCGAGAAGCCCAGCGGAGGCAGACACTAGGCTAGCAGCATACAGGTCCGGCAGGAAATATCTTCGCAGGCTTATTAACAAGAGCAAGGCCCGATGCTGGCAAGACCTAGTGGACGATGTAAATAGGGATCCGTGGGGCCTTGGCTACAGGCTGGTCATGGGGAAACTTGGTGCCCTACGGAAGCCTTGTATACATGACGCGGAAAAGATGGACGCGATAGTGCGGGGACTCTTCCCCGCCCATCCCGTCCGTGTTGACGCTGTCCATGGTGAAACAGCAGTCGAGTGCCCACTCTTCACACAGCTGGGACTGGAGGAGGCAGCCCTCTCCCTGAAAGCGAGGAAGGCTCCAGGTCCAGATGGTGTTCCAGCTGAGGTTTTGCAGCTCGTCTATCACCATTGTCCTGACTTGCTGCTCAGCACATTCAACGCTTGCCTACGGGGCGGGGTTTTCCCGGTACGATGGAAGGTGGCGAGGCTCGTGCTGGTCAGCAAGGGGAAGGGAAATCCCGAATCGCCGTCGGCATACCGCCCGTTATGCATGCTAGACACGGCTGGGAAAGTGCTAGAGAAACT
The DNA here is from genome assembly GCA_963969285.1 of Odontomyia ornata. Classification (NCBI taxonomy): domain Eukaryota; kingdom Metazoa; phylum Arthropoda; class Insecta; order Diptera; family Stratiomyidae; genus Odontomyia; species Odontomyia ornata. The sequence goes on along the minus strand of OZ017738.1, from coordinate 330,161,563 downwards.
CATCAAGCGAAGACTCACTGACGCGATTCGTGCTGCTGGGGACCTATCTCCTCGGCAGTACGGCTTTAGAGCAGGACGTTCTACCATTGATGCGATTGCAGAGGTGGTGAACGCGGTCCAAAAGGCAGAGGCACATAGTCGCACCAAGTGACGGATCGTCCTGTTGGTGACACTCGACGTCAGGAGTGCCTTCAACTCCGCTAGATGGGTGGATACTCTGGACACGCTGGAAAACTCTTTTCAAGTTCCAGAATATCGAATACGGCTTTTGAGGAACTACCTAAAGGACTGAAGCCTGCTCTACGACACGACACAGGGCCAACGAAGGATGGAAATTACATCGAGTGTTGCCCAGGGATCTATCCTTGATCCGGACCTGTGGAACGTGTCTTACGACGGGCTACTGAGACTTGAGATGCCAGATGAGTCGCACTTGGTCGGCTATGCGGATGATGTTGCGGCTCTGGTCGCCGGACGCACCGTTGAACAAGTGCAACTTAGGCTAGGTATGCTAATGCGCCGAGTGAGGGACTGGATGACTGCTCGCGGGCTCAGTTTAGCACTGGAGAAAACCGAAGTGGTCATTTTGACAAAAAAGAGAATCCCTAGAGTAAGGATGATCAGTATTGGAGATATACAGATCGAATCGAAGCCAGCGGTGAAGTACCTGGGGCTACTGATCGACTCGAAGATGAGTTTCTCTGAGCAAATCAGGGCAACGGCTGAGAAGGCTGCTTCGGGAATATCGGCCCTGAGTCGACTTATGGCCAACGTAGGGAGACCCAGCCCATCAAGAAGATGCCTCTTGATGAGTGCTGTAGGGTCAGTGCTAATGTACGGAGCAGAGGTATGGAGAAACGCTCTCAGCAAGGAGGTATACCGAAAACGATTGGCACAGGTACAGAGAAGAGGAGCACTGAGAATTGCATCTTCGTATCTAACAGTCTCCGACTCGGCGGTGAGAGTGATTGCAAGCGTGATACCTGTCGCCCTCCTTGCTAGAGAGCGCCGCGCTATTTACCTGCGCCGAAACGAGGATGCGAGGGAGATGGTTGTCCGCGAGGAGAGACAACGCTCGCTCAACGATTGGCAGCAGTCTTGGAGGAATTGCACGAAGGGAAGGTGGACTGCGCGCCTCATCCCGGATGTGAGACCGTGGCTAAATCGAAGGCATGGTGAGACTGACTTCTCTCTGACCCAGCTCTTAAGCGGGCACGGGTGTTTTCAGTCTTACCTGCACAAGATCGGCAAGTCACGGTCTCCCGATTGTCGGTTTTGCCCAGGAAAGGAGGACAATGCCTGTTACACATTTTTTGCGTTTACCAAATGGGCCAGGCTGCGAAGGGAACTCTACAGGGAGACGGGAGAGCTCACCCCGGAAAATACAGTTGCGGTGATGCTCGAATCGGTTGACAAATGGAACCAGGTGGCACATTATGCTCGGGCAGTCCTAAAATATAAAAGGGACTCACAGCAGCCGGAGGCACTGGGGCTGAGGTATCGCTCTTCTGGCAATTCCTCTTCCCCTCTCCCCTCCCGCTAGGAAAGGGACTCCCCAGCTTGAAGGCGCCCCACGGCGTAACAAAACGAGACCTGGCCCGAAGTAATGTGTCAAACGGTTCCAGGCTAGGTTCTCAGATTGACAGGGGAGGTGTTTAGTGGGTAGTCCAAAGGTATCCTCCATGGGAGTCCCATACTGCCAGACTCAGCGGGCATAAATGCCTTCACCTCCCTACCACAAAAAAAAAAGTAACGAAAAGCCTGAAACGTGGTTATCAGCCCGAAACCATGCCATGCCGTGATTATATGGGCAATATTATCACTGATGAAAACAACTTCAAGGAAATATATGCATCATATTTCAAGAAATTCCTTGATCCTCCACACAGCTCCAGAGCATCGGAGCCTACAGATTTTCCTGAAGAGCTTTTATTGGCTCCACCTTCTCTGGAAGAAGTTTGTTCCACCATCAAAGCCCAAAAGAATAATAAACATCCGACTATCGATGAGATTCTAGTGGAACTCATAAAATATGGTGGCAGCGAAAACTATAGAGGTACATCAATACTTTGTACGGCGTACGAAATATTTTCAAAGGTCATAGAAAATAAAATCGGATCATACACCAACGGTTTTATTTGGAAGTATCAAGGTGACTTTCCGGCGAGTAGTTCGACAATAGACCAATTGTTCACAGTCAAGCAGGTACTTGAAAAAATTTGGGAGTTCATCATAGACATAAACCAAATATTCGTTGACTTTAGCAAGCATACGACTTTGCTCTGGCATCCCCGCCACACTAGGCAATCTTACCAAAATGACAATGAAGTCGACAACCTCCCAAGCCCGTATCAATAACCAACTTACCGTTGAATTTTACAAAAAATAGTACTAAAGCAGGGAGATGGGCTGACTCCATTGCTATTCAATGTGGCTCTAAAATATGTCAATGGAAAGCTGATACGAAAGGTACGTTACTATACAAGTCGAGCCAAGTAGTAGTCTATGCGGACGACATCAATAGTTTTCTAGGGTCACTAGCAGCTGCCAAGAAACTTTTCCTGAAACTTGACAGCGAAGCGAAACCAGCAGAGCTACAAATCAACCAGAACAAAACAAAGCTGATAACGCAGTCAAGGAAAAATATCTCAAGTACCCAAACTATCACACTTGACGATGAGAGATGCTGAAGAATATAGCCCACAAATAAAATATTTTATTAAGTTTCGACCATCTTGAAGACTAGTTGCATACACAGGAAAACAAAACTTCAAGTATACAAATCTGTGATAAGGCCTAGGTCATGCTGTGGGCGTAAAATACGAAACCTAACACAAGCATCCACAAAAATATTGAACGCCTTCGAAAGACGGACCCTGAGGCGAATAATTGGAGCAAAGCTAGACGGGGACCAATGGCGAATTCGATACAACCATGAGCTGTATGAAATTTTTGATGGGCCAGAGGTCTCAACGATTGTAAGGCTATTAAAGTTCATGGGATTTCAAAATTTGGAGGACGCGGTTATGGACCGGGACAGTTCGAGGCACTACTTGCAGGAAACGAAGGCCCGAAAGGGGAAGTAGTGCTATGAAAAAGAAGATATATATCTATACATATATATATATATATATATATATATATATATATATATATATATATATATATATATATATATATATATTTATATATATATATATATATATATATATATATATATATATATATATATATATATATATATATATATATTTATATATATATATATATATATATATATATATATATATATATATAGATATATATATATATATATATATATATATATATATATATATATATATATATATATATATATATATATCTATATATATATATATATATAGATATATATATATATATATATATATATATATATATATATATATATATATATATATATATATATATATATATATATTGGTAAGTCTAAAAAGTATTGAGCCTTGTTTGTCATTTCTCGATTGAATATTTCTTTTATTTAAAATGGATTTTATTTAACTACATATTATACATTATTATCTATAACTCTTTGCCATTTTTTGGGTAGAGCCATTATTCCATCTGTCTAGGACTTCTGTGTTTCTGTGTTTATCGGCGAAAAACTTGCCCAAGTGATTTTCACAGTCCCTTTTTGAAGTGAATTTATTTTCATTAGGGAAGTTTTGAAGAGACCGAAACAAATGGTAGTCTGATGGTGCAAGGTTTGGACTATACGGTGGATGCATCAAAACTTCCCAGCCAAGCTCCGTCAATTTTTGCAGGGTACACAAATATGTTTGTGGTCTGGCATTGTCATGATGGAACACAACGCCCTTTCCATTGATCGATTCTGGCCAGGTTTTTCGAATTGCTTGTTGTAATCTGGTTAATTGCTGACAGTACAGAGCCATATTGAGGGTTTGGCCAGCTTCAAGCACCTCGTGATAAACAATTCCCTTCCAATCCTACCATACACAGAGCATAACCTTTTTTGGTGTTAATCCTGGCTTTGAAGCCGTTTGTGATGATTCACCTTTTTTGACCATGATCTTTTTGGATCTAAATTCTTTTATCGTACCCATTTTCCATTGCCCGTAATGATTTGCTTCAAAAGTGTCTCAATTCCGCTGTATTTTATTAGCATTTCGCAAATGGAAATTCGGTCGATCAAATTTTTTTTTATTCATGTGGCACCCAAAACCTCGAGCTTTTGTGTGTATCCAGCCATAGACAAATGGTTCAAAACTATTTGGTGATGGAAATTTAGTTCTTTTGTAATGTCATGGCTACTTATGTGTCGGTCTTCTTCAATTTTTTGTAAGATTTCATCGACTTTTTCAGTGATTTTTCGACCTGAGCGAGGTGCATCTTTGACATCAAAATTTCCAGAACGAAAGCGAGCGAACCATCTCTTGGTTGTGGGTTTTGATAAAGTATCTTAACCGTAGACACCACACATTTTTTTACGAGCCTGCGATGCATTTTCACCTTGATCCTAGTGATATTGTAAAATATAACGAATTTTTTCAGAAATTTCACTTAATTTTAAATTAATACAACTTTTGACACGAATGATGAAATGCGAAACTGTCCATATTCTGCCTTTTAAACGCATGTCAGTTTGACTCAATCTGATTAGTATTGCCCGATATATGACAACGAACACCATCTAGTGACAAAAAAGGCTCAATAATGTTTAGAATAACCAATATATATATATATATATATATATATATATATATATATATATATATATATATATATATATATATATATATATATATATTTATATATATATATATATATATATATATATATATATATATATATATATACATATATATGGATATATGTATGCCTCCAAAATGACTAACATGGAGGATAACGTGACGAAACTCTAAGAGGTCTTATTGGCAGACCACTGATTGAAAATTCGCGAGATAGTTGAGACAGTAGGTATCTCAAAAAACTTCCTGGGTCATATCCTGCATGAAATTTTGGACATGAGAAAACGGTCAGCGTGATGGGTGCCGCGTTTGCTTACTTCGGGAAACGAACGAAAAAGTGAGACCATTTCAGAGCTGTATTTGACGCTGTTTAAGCGTAATCCGAAGGAGTTTCTGCATCGTTTTGTGACAGTCAGCAAAACATGGCTCCACTCGTATACAGCATAGACCAACGAGCAGTCAAAACATATAAGGCGAAGGCTGTTTTATCGGCCGTTAGAGTGATGGCCATCGTTTTCTGGTATTCACAAGGTGTGATCCTAATCGACTACCTGAAAGAAGGCGAACCGATCACAGGGCTATACTATGCCAAATTATGGGGCCGATTTCACGCCAAACTGCAGAAAAGGGACACCACTTGGTAAGGGAAAAGGTGCTTGCACAATGAAAATGTAAGGAGTCCCACCTCCGCGGCTGCCATGGCCAAATTGGTTGAATTGGGCTAGGAGCTGCTACCCTCTCCACCGTATTCTTCAGATTTGGCCTTATGAAATTTCTTTTTGCTTCTCAACTTAAGAAAGTCACTCGCCGGGTAGAAATTTGAGTCAAATGAGGAGGTCATCACCGTCACGGAGGCCTACTTTGCCGGCCTTGAGAAAACTTTTTTTTCAGACGGGTTAATGAAGTTGGAACATCGCTGGGTCACGTGTTTTGAGCTAAGAGAAGATTATGTTGGAAAATAAATAGCCATTTTTCCAAAACTTCTATTTTGTTTTTGTAGCCTAAGTACTCATCGGATCGCCCATGTATACATATAAACTACTGTGCAAAAGTATAACTACATAATCTGAAAAATCAATTTTTTGAGTTTGTGATTGTTTTTTATTGCTTTTAACAGCGTTTTATGATTAAGTCTTCAATATAAACTAGGAAAAAGACTATTTGGTTATGATTTATGTTCATTACATTTAAATTTTTTAAATCTTCAAAAAATATCGAAAATATCATTACAAATCGAAGCAGGTTTTTTTC